>JBAHVR010000108.1:0-22500 GCA_036898135.1 Oncomelania hupensis
ATAATAATAATAATAATAATAATAATAATAATAATAATAATAATAATAATAATAATAATAATATTTATATAGCACTATTTCCTAATGACATCAGTTCAAATCGGGTGATGGCGGGAGATGGGAGAAGGGGAGTAGAAAACCGTAAAGAGTCATCACGAAAAGTTGACTTCTGTGAGACAAACTCCTTGTCAGTAAAGCATAACGAGGGTAGAACATGGTGGCTGGTGCACAATGTGCTCACACAACAGAATGAATTAGTTTGCCACTCTAAAAGCAAAGAGAAAGAAATTGAACCATCAATCTATGAGTTAATCCATCAATTAACCAAATAATTCGTCGTTATAGTTATCAAACATCCAATCGATTATTTAATAAATCAAATAATCAGGTGTTTATACATAATTATTGTTGTTTCAGCGTGCACTGCTGGCTGGTATGGGAACAACTGTGGTAGTCCATGCGGTGCCGGGTGTACTGATGGCCGGTGTAACAACATTGACGGACAATGTAGCTGTAAACCTGGATGGTACACAAGTCTTTGCAACGTAGGTAAGAAGATTTTGTGGTATTTTTGTTTTGTTTGTACAACATTGCTAATATGTATTGGTGATTGCAATGGTAAGGAAGAATGAGACGACGATGAGGACGACAACAATGGTAACAATGAACACGATACGTCGTCCATTGTTGTTAAAATGTCCATGATACGTAGATTGTGTCAAACGATATATTAAGCTACCATTGTAATTGCTTTATGTGCTAAGAATACAATTGTAACGTGTTGTGTTGTGTTTGGTTTCGTAACACTACGAATAAAATGACGAAAATATATTAAGCTCATAATGAATGAAAATATATTGATCGCAGCTCTGGGGGAAAAAAGGAAACACAGTTCATAATTGAAATAAACAGTTGTCTTATCCTATCCTATCCCGTAACTCGAAGGTCGTTGGGGCACCACAGATGATTGTTTAACCAGCGTACTCCATCTTTTTCTGTCCTCAGCAATCCTCATGGCTTCGCTTAGTGTCAAGCCAGTCCATTCTCGAATCTTGTCCTCCCACCTCTTTTTCTGTCTCCCTCTTCTTCTGCCGCCTTTCACCTTGCCTTGCAGGATGGTCTTTGCAAGGCCTGATGCTGTGCTGACGTGGCCATACCATCGGAATTTCCGTTTCTTCACCACTGTGAGCATGTCATCGTGTTGTCCAATAACTTGTGCGATGGTCTGTCGGATTTTGTTGTTGGTGATTTGCTGGGTATAGGAAATGCCCAGAAGTCTTCTGTAGCACCTCATCTCCATGCTTTGTATTCTTCGTTGTAGATCTGCTGTGAGGGTCCATGTTTCGCAAGAGTATAGGAAGATGGAGATGACAAGGGAGCGCAGCAGCCTTACCTTGGAATGTAGACTGATGGTCCTGTCTTTCCAAATGGGCTTCAACCTTGCCAGGGGGCAGCAGTTGTTTGTGCGATCCTGGAGAGGACTTCCTGTCGGGACCCATTGTCTGATACAATGGCTCCTAAATATTTGAAGCTATGCATTGTGTTGACAGATTGGCCGTGGTCTTTGATTTCCATGTTGATGCCATCGGTGTTGTTGTTCATCATTTTGGTCTTCTCTGCACCTATTTCCAATCCATAAGCTCTGGAGGTGGTGTCTAGCCTCTGTATCAGCTGTTCAAGTTCTTGTTCCTATCCAGCCAATCCTTCAATGTCATCCGCAAAACGAAGGTTAGGGATTGCTATATTCCCTATGCTAACTGTGCCTTCGTGATCTGCAAGGTCATCGGACATGATGCGCTTTATGAAAATGTTAAAGAGTGTTGGAGAGAGTAGGCATCCTTGACGCACACCGATTGTTGTTCTGAACCAGTTTCAGGTGGCACTGTTGTGGAGGACTGCACTGGTAACTTAGTCATACAGGCTTTTGATTACTTCAATAATGTTAGTGCGGATGTTGTACTCTCTCATATTTGCCCACAGAGCTGCATGCCAGACTCGGTCAAACGCTTTCTTGAAATCTACAAACATGATATAGATGTTGTTGGTGCTGTAGGTTTTTCTCGCAGATTATTCTGAGGTTGAAAACCTGTTCAGTGGTACTTCGCCCTGCCCTGAATCCTGATTGTTCTTTAGCTATAATTTGTTCAGCTTGGGGTTTCAACCTGTTGAGTATTATTTTTAGGAGGACCTTGCTGGGATGGCAGATGAGGCTGATGGTGCGGTAATTTTCACACTCCTGAAGGTTACCCTTTTTGGTAAAAGTGATGACAAGCGACTGGGTCCATGGGTAGGCCACTACCCACTCTGTGTTTGGGAAATAGGGTGAGTTAAGTATTTGTATTAATTTATCAGTCTTTTTGTCCTAGTGTGTCCTGCTGGCTGGTATGGGAATAACTGTAGAAGTCGATGCGGTGCTGGATGTACTGGCGACCAGTGTGACAAGATTGATGGACTATGTAACTGTAAACCCGGATGGTATAAAACCGATTTTTGCAATTCAGGTAAGAAGATTTTGTTTTCATCCAATTAATAGCTCATTAATGTTGATTATTGTGTTGTTGTTTATCAAATTTTATTCATCAGATTAACATAAGTTGTACTGATAATTACTGGTTATTGTGATGGTAATGAAGAATGAGAGGATGACGACGACGATAGCAACACACACTTGTTTCTGCCGGATCCCGCTCTTTCTCTGCCTTTGGACCGTCTGCTTGGAATCCATTCCCATTTTATCTCCGCAGCAAACGCTCAATCTTCTCCTTCATACAGAACCTAAAAACTAATCTCTCCTCGTCTTCCTTTGCTCATTGACCATCTTCCACAACAATGGTCTGTTCCGCACAGTCTCTACCAACCCATATCTGCCCGCCTGTATGTATGTTTGTGTTTGTTGTCGTTGTTGTTCATGTTATGATTTTTTTTAGTGTGTGAATGCGTGAACATTGCGCTTTGAACCAATTTTTCAATAAGAAAAAGCACTATATAATAATAATAATAATAATAATAATAATAATAATAATAATAATAATAATAATAATAATAATAATAATAATAATAATAATAACAATTATTATTATTATTATTATTATTATTATTATTATTATTATTATTATTATTATTATTATTATTATTAATGGACGTGATTCGTCATCCAGTGGTGCCAAAGTTGGGATGATACGTGGACTATGTCAAATGATATAATTAGCAGCCAAAGGGATCTCTTTAAAGGTAATGTAAATGTTCCACCCTGCCCCTCCCCCGTCCTCCTATTCCACACACACACACAACTACCCACCCCATCCTCTTCCTAATCACCACCCCTCCACATCCCACCCAACTTCATCCAATCACAATTCTCATAACTGTGTCCCAGTTTTAATTATCAACCTTTAGTTAAGTGACGGGTTGCAGTGATGGTTAGACTTTAGCATTGTCTAGTAGTCCCACGGTCTTAAATTTAAACTAAGACACCAAGACATAATTCAAACATGAAAATAAAATATGTACCAAAAAATATAAAAAAACGAGGGATGAAGGGGGAGGGTGAGAGCCACTAGCGAGTGAGGGGACTGGGGGCGTGCGGTGTGACGGCGGAGGTCGGAATCAGAAAAGAAGAGACGAGATCAGACATTTTTAAGGAACAGATGAGTTTTCAATTTGGGCTTGAAAGTGGCTGTGTTCGGAGAGCTGCGAAGATAGAGAGCGGAAGAGAGTCCCAAGTTGACGGACCAAGCACTGAGAAGGATCGACAGTCTGCAGAGGAGAGTTGTAGCGGGGTATTTGTAGAATGAGGGTGTCAGAAGAAGAGCGAAGATTTCTAGATGGCTTGTAGAAGTGAATGTAGTAGGTGAGGTAGGAAGGGGCTAATCCATGGATGCACTTGTAACAGAAAGTACAGATTTTATAGGTGATCAATTGAGATTCAGGAAGCAAGCGAAGAGAATATAGGAGGGGTGCAATATGATATATATTTTTGGAGAACCAGACATGCAGCTAAGTTCTGAACATTTTGTAGCAGTTGAACAGGACGGAAGTTCAGCCAGTAGACTGTTACAGTAGTCTAAGCGTAAAAGAAATAGAACTGAAATAAGGAGGTCGTTCACGATGTGAAGAAGAGCAGACTGGAATGGACAGAGTAAGTTGTTGGAAGAGAGCTGATGTATGAGTTGTTTCAGGGCAACCTTCTCCAAGGGTTTGGATAGGAAGGGGAGATTAGACAGGGCGGTAATTCTTTAAGTCTTGTGGATCAAGGTATGATTTCTTTAGTAGTGGTTATGATGATGGCAGACTTGAAACAGGAGGGAATAGAACCAGATTGCAAGGAAGTTTTGACTATGTTAGTGAGGGCTAGAAGGAGGTCAGTGATACAATTTTTGAACAGATAGGTAGGGATGGGATCAAGCTCGCATGACCTAATCGACATGGTGCTGAGAATTTCATCCACTCCAGTTTCTGAGACAGTATGAAAGGAGAAGAATGGCGTGCCGGTAAAAGGCGGATTTGTTTTGTTTCCGGATTTCTTATGAAGAGCTAGTCTATAACTTTTAACAGAGAAGGCCAACCAAAAATTATGTCTGTTTACAGTATAACGACCCTAATTTTTGGGCCCGACCCTAAACTTATTTTGGGGTTCGTTTTGAAAAAAAATTGAAAAAGTCAATCAAATTAATCCCAAGGCGGAAAAGGTTTAGAAAAAAAAAAAAGGAAAAAAAAGAAGAAGGACCCTATTTTTTTGCGTATGTTACCATAAACAGACTTTTCTTTTGGGTTTGGCCTAAGCTAATGTCTAGTAATTCCACGACCTTGGTTACCATACATGGTCCCGCTTTTGAACATAACGCTGAGTATCGATGTGACAGAACAATGTTTGAAGCAACAGTGATTCCAGTTATCCAGAGGGGTACGGATATGTCTCACCATATTATTTTGCCAGTACCATAACAAAAAGAAGACTTCGTACTCTAACAGTGCCTCTGTTTGCTGCCGCTCCGCGCGATAATCCGTCATATGGATACATTTTAGCCACAAATATCGTCGCTGACAGCAGATTGTTTTCTATAGACGTCTGTCCCGTTATACACATATATACGAATATAGTCCACTATTATAATATATAGTAATTGCACTTCACACTTTTATGCTGTAACGTTTTACACTGAGGAAGCCTGGAAAAAAAAGTAATGTTGATGAATGCTGATGCTCAAGGTGGAGTGTAGTATTGCCGTATTGATAATGATGATGAAGAAGAAGATGTTGTTCTTGTTTTTGTTGACTTATAGATATCAGAAAACGCCAAATAAAAATCATGCTCATTGCATGTTGACAATGGGTAGAGCAATAAAGTGGAGTGCGTAACTGTGTGCCATATCAATCTTCACCAATTTTTTTTTTCTCTCTGGTATATTTACAGCCAGTTCTATGCACAGAAGAAACCTATCGCAGAATTTCAGTTGTTCAATGCATTTGGGGTGTCGGATAGTGCAGTGGTTGGAGCACTCGCTACGTGTGTCGCAAGTTAAGCAACATCCAGTGCGGTTAGCACTTGGATGGGTGACCGCAAAACGTGAAGCGACAAATAACAACGCCCCCAGTTGACTCAACTGTGACTGAGTACCTACTCTCTAAAGGGTGGGGAAGGTAAAGCAGCGAGGGAGAGAGATGGGCATCACCCTCATTACGCTGGCCCAAGATAAGTGTGATCTCCAACATCACGCTCCCCTACGGCCACAAGGCTATTGGACTACCTTTACCTTTTTTTTTACCAATGCATTTAATTTATTTGGTGTCATTTGATTTAATATGATGCAAGCAGCATTGTTTTCAGAAGGAGCGAGTATGTGTGATGATGTCGCTTGGTGCTATTCTTTCAGATGCCTGGTAGCATAGTTGTATTCATCATTTCCATCGCATACATCAAGCGTTACATTTTACTGTACAGGTTGCGCGCCAGGATGGTACAAGTCAGGCAGTCAGTGTGTAAGCTGTGGTGAAGGATGCAGCGACATTTGTAACGCAGCGAATGGACAATGTACTTGTAAACCTGGATGGGAAATACGTTTATGTAACATACGTAAGTTCACTCAACTATTCTGAGAGAGAGATAGACAGAGAGAGAGAGAGAGAGAGAGAGAGAGAGAGAGAGAGAGAGAGAGAGAGAGAGAGAGAGAGAGAGAGAGTTTGACTGGTGATAATGGTGAATAGGATTTCTCAGTCAAAATCAATGAGTAGGGTCTATTGTTTAGACTGAATATCTGCAGTAGAGGTAGGTTTCATAATCATTATCTTCTTCTTCACTTAACAAAAAATATATATCTCCATTTGGTTGTAAGTGTAACTGTTGTTGTTGTTTTTTCCAGCATGTCGAGGTGGCACATACGGTCAAGTTTGTGGCAGCACCTGCAGTACGTACTGTGCTGATGTCTGTAACAAAGAGAACGGACACTGCTCCTGCAAGGCTGGATATACTGGAGACAAGTGTGATCGACGTAAGCGTAGACAACACCAGAACAACAAATACATACATACATACATACATACATATGAGTGTGTGCGCACTCACGCACGCACACACACACACATTAACACATAAATACATACATACAACTAATCATCAGCTGTTGTCTGTCACTTAATTATTATATAGAATTTTGTCACACAGGGTGGGCTTATATCAGCTCGTTTGTTGCCTATCCTGTAAATCATTGTTTGTAATGATATGTTTTTTTCCTTGAATAAAGCATTTGTTTAAACCAACTAGCCAAACAAAGGTGTCAAAGGGGTCGAGGAGGGGGAAGTGGGGTAATAATAATAATAATAATAATAATAATAATAATAATAAGAAGAAGAAGAAGAAGAAGAAGAAGAAGAAGAAGAAGAAGAAGAAGAAGAAGAAGAAGAATATTAAGGGTATTTATATAGAGCTATTTCCTAATTATATGTAGCCTACATCAGTTAAAAGCGGTTGATGGCGGGGGATAGGAGAAGGGGAGTAGAAAACCGTAAAGAGACATCACGAAAAGTCGACTTTTGTGAGACAAACTCCTTGTCAGTATAGCATAACAAGGGGTAGAACATGGTGGCTGGCACACAATGCGATCACACAACAGAATGAATTAGTTTGCCACTCCAAAAACAAAGAGAAGGTTAGCAAATGAACCCCCAATCTATGAATTAATCCATCAATTAACCAAATAATTCATCGTTATATTTATCAAACATCCAATCGATTAATTATTTAATAAATCAAATAATCAGGTGTTTATTTGAAATAAGGTGATTAATTTTTTTAGTGAGTGTATACATATTGTTGTTTTAGCCTGCCATGCTGGCTGGTATGGGAACAACTGTGGCAGTCAATGCGGTGCCGGATGTATTGATGGCCAGTGTAACAACGCTTACGGACAATGTAGATGTAAACCTGGATGGTACACCAATCGTTGCTTCATAGGTAAGAACATGTTGTGGTGCTTTTGTTTTGTTTTGTACAACATTGCTAATATGTATTGGTGATTGCAATGGTAATGAAGAATGAGACGACGATGAGGGCGACAACAATGGTAACAATGAACACGATACGTCGTCCAGTGTTGTTAAAATGTCCATGATACGTAGATTGTGTCAAACGATATATTCAGCTACCATTGTAATTGCTTTATGTGCTAAGAATAAAATTGTAACGTGTTGTGTTGGGTTGGGTTGCGTAGAACTATACGAATACATGAACGAAAATATATTAAGCTCATAATAAATAAAAATAAATTGATCGCAGCTCTGGGGCCACAAAAGGAAACGCAATACATAATTGAAATCAACAGATGCAGGGACTCTCTTATCACAACTCAGAAATGCAACAACGATCTATTCATTTAATAAAATCTCTAATAACTTTACCTCTTCGATTGGTCATGCCAGTATCCTCATGATCTCACCATTGGTCCTTGGGGGTGATAACCAGTTATTGTTGTTTGGTTGAGTGTGCGGTAATGCTAGTTTGTGATGAATGAGTTTATGATGCCGTTTTCTCCGTTGTTCTGCACCTTTGTCACCGAGGATTGAATGGCGCGGGGACCCACTTGGTTCCGAAACGTTGCCGTTTTATTTCTTTACGATGTGTTTATTTGTCTTGAATATTGTTAGTAGGCCCACTATTTTTAAGGCCACAGCATGTGTGCTTATTGCTCTTTTATGTTTTAAACCTTTAGCTCCGGAGATAATTTTGGATTATGGACATATTTCAAAAAAAAGAAAATCCTTTCTTATTGACAACAATTGCACAAGAATATATTCATTTGTATTCTCAAAATTCGTTGCACATCTATACTGATGGATCAATTTTGGACAATGGAAATACTGGAGCAGCATTTTACATTCCCGATTTTAAAATATCCCGACAATATTTTTTACCGAAAGGTAGTACGATTTTTACAGCAGAACTAATTGCAATATTAATGAGTTTATCTTTCATAACTGATTTGACTAGTATTCCTTTAAAAATAACAATCTTTTCTGATTCAAAATCAGCATTATCGGCTTTGTCTTCTTGGGTTAGTAAAGAGAGACAGGAAGTGCTAACAGAAATAAAGATGTTATGTCATCAAATCATTACCAGGGGATCGGATATTTCATTAATTTGGATACCTAGCCATTTACATATGTTAGGAAATGAAATTGTTGACCACTTAGCAAAGAGTGCTGCATCTTCAGATGATTCCATTAAATTATTTTTCAACTTGACAACAAATGAAATTAACAATCAAATAAAACGATGTGCTTGGAATCAGTGGAATGAGCAATACAAGCAAGAGGTCATTGAAAAACATTACTTGGATAATTCACCAGTATCACAAAATGTTATATCTATTTCAAAATCTTTTCATATTAACAGTTTATTTCACAGAATAAGGCTAAATGCTTGGCGTGCTCGTTTCATAAATCCTCCAGTACTTTGTAATTGTGGTAGCATATTTAATGTAAATCACTTAATATTTGAATGTCAAAAAAATTATAACCATTTTCAGCCTTTACTCATTATATTAAATAAATTAAAACTACCTATCTCAATCTCAAGCATTGTATATCCAGAAGAACATTCCGATTGGTCATTGAGCTTAATGCTCATAGATTTAATTAGAAGTCATGAATTATTCAATTTCTTCTAATGTTTTGTTTGTATGCGCATAGATTTCTTTAAGTCATGAATTTTTCAATTTCTTCTAATGGTTTGTTTGTGTTTGTTGTTTTAATTTGTTACAATTAGTCTAGAACCTTTTTTTTTCTTTTTTTTTTAATTTAATTTTTTGTACCTATTTTATTTAATTAAGCATTATTAGTTTCAATAATTATTTATTAATTATTTATTTTGGTTTGGGAGTGAAGGGAAGGTGGGAGGGGGAATTATTTATTAATTTGTTTTAATTTTGAGTTGTTTTGTGTGTGTTTGTGTGTGTGTGTGTGTGTGTGTTTTATTTTTTTTTAGTTCTTTTTAATAAATAATTACTATTATTATTTTATTATTTTTAATTTTATTATTATTCTTATTATAATTTTATTTTAAAATTAATTAATTTTTTTTTTTTTGGCCAAACTTCAACTTTCTGTAAGACGTAAAATGACATTTATAAATAAATACTTCGTTCTTCACAGGTGAAGTTGAACGGTTCCACTGTTTATTTACTTATTTTAAAAAAAAATTGTTTCTTAATGTGAACTAATTGTTATAAGGAAATGTATGTTGTTACAAATTTATGTGTATGTTAGTAGTATAATAATGTTTATGGTTTGATAATGTGGAAAATATCTATGATGTGCGCATGGTAGATTTTGTAATTTGTTTATGTTACATCAGTACAACTTATGTTAATCTGATGAATGAAATTTGATACAACAACAAAAAAGTTTTAAACCTTATGTGATGTAGGGGAGAGTCCACAAATATTCAACTAAGCTGGTGTCACACTGTCCCAAAATTGACACAAGTGGTCAAACTAATATGGAATTTTGAATTTGGCGTGAAGCTGGTTCCGAACTTGGTCAACAGCCAATCAAAAGCCGAAACAAGTACGATGTCTACAGAAGGTCGCACGGTGGTACCCGAACCACACACGAAGGCTACACGAAGATGCACATTTTTATTAAATAGTGTATCCACAGGCCACACCAATGCCACACGATGGCTACACAACGTCGTATTGAGAGTACGATGCGTTCGAACGAGGTGACAAAGACGTCACGTGATCTCCCGATGGTATAAAACCTAAACTTTCCACGGTCGGCCACTGGGATGACATTATGGTTCTGGTCCTCCAAGTCCATTAGATTGTTGTGGGTGGCTGGATATCACAGTCAGATGAGATTGTGAAGGATCACATAAGTTGTGACGATTTTTCTGCATGTCTCTGACCTCTGGTTCATGGTCCTCAGTAAACCTCGGAACTTGTATACCAGAATACCAAAGGCATTCTCCACTACACGCCTGGCTCTGGAGAGTCTGTAGTTAAATGTTCTGTCATGGTGCACCATGTTTCTGAAAACTGGTTCATCAGGTCCTGTTGATACCAAAAGCATTGTCCACTACTATGTAGTATGGGACAGGAAGGTCATCACCAAGTAGAAACTTCTCTTGAGGGAGCTTGAATCTGTTGTTGGGACTCTCCAGGCCTTCCTTCACTGCTGACCCTTTGTAGATTCTGGCATCGTTACTGGAACCATCAGAACCGACATCAATCCAGAGAAACCTATAGTCTGCGTCGACCAGGGCTATGAGCATAATGGAGAAGACGCCCTTGTAGTTTCTGTAAACAGAGCCAGTATTCCAGGGACACATGACCGCTACATTCTTGCCACCCAGAGCACCACAGCAGTGTGGAAATTGCCATTTCTTCTCAAACTGCTCAGTAATGGCGGTCCACTCTTCAGTTGTAGTAGGACACTGGATAACCTCAGCAGCAAACTCGACTTTGATGGCATCACAGACTTCATTATTGATAAGGAAGATGGTTTTTGGAGCAACTCTGAAGTTGTAGGACAGGCTTGGATAACTGTCACCGCAGGCCAGGTGTCGTAGAGTGATGGACAGCTTGAGAGCAGGAGAGAGAGGCTTTATGTACCATGTGTCCTCCTTCTCTATTCTGCCGTCTATCTTTCGAAGGACCTCATCGTAGAGACCTATGGGATGTCTTGTGTAGTTGTAAAAGGCCTTTATCATCTTCTGTCTTCATCTCCTTTAGTAGAGTGCTATAGTGGCCATTGACCTCGGTTTCCTCCTTCGACTCGGTTTGCCTGTGCCCTGGAAATTAAAAAGCAAAATAAGAAAAGTAGATTGTCGAATGCTAGAAAGGCAAATAATAGCAAGAAATTACAAAGTGAAATAAGACAATTTTACCATACGACACGATACGATACGATACTACACGATACCAAACGATACGATACTCAACGATACCAAACGATACGATAATTTATTGCCAATTAGAATACAAAGAACTGGCCTTGGTACAATAGGCATGCAACAAGTAGCATTGCAGTAAAAATTTAAAACATGGCATACACATTACAATCAGACAAGGCCTACATGTAGTAATCATATATCCGCATAGGGCACGCAATCACACACCGGGAACAGCATGAAACAAACATGGGAGGGTACCGTAAAGTGTATTGCAGTCGCAGCATAAAAGCTTCTAACGTATCACACACGCGATGTGCTGTGAGTACTCTTTCCATTCATCGTCCCTCACACGAAACAAACAACTGTGCACGTGAAGTATGGAATTCCATTTGTAAAATATTTCTTGTCACCACTTTCAGCTAAATAATCTTTATTTAGAAGCATATTTTCTAAGAAATCATTTGTTTACAAACAATGTAAGATGTCTCTAAATAATTGTTTTCCCTAAATAACGTATTATTTACCTAAACAATATATTGTTTAGGAAAATAAATCATGATATGGGTAAATAAGGCATTGTTGCTAAATAAGGAATTATTTTTCTATATAATGCATTATTTAGCAGATTGTGTTAAATAATGTATTATTTAGAAATGTTTCAAAATAATTATTTGTTTACCTATATAATGCATTATTTAGCTGAATTTGCTAAATAATATATTCTTTAGAAGATGTTGCTAAATGATTCATTATTTACGTGAACAATTTATTGTTTTATTTATTGTAAAACAACGACTGACAAAGGCCACAAGCTCTATTTCAGCGGTAGAGATGACAGGCACAAGAACGGCGTTGGATTCTTGGTCCATAAGAACATTCTAGCCACTGTCATGGGTTGCCGCCCAGTCTCCAATAGACTCATTATCATCCGCCTGAGAGCAGCCCCTTTCAACATCACCATCATCCAGGCCTATGCCCCAACATCAGACTATGACGACAGCGAAGTGGAGGATTTTTATGAAAATCTACATGCGGTCCTTGACCAAGTGCCGAAGAAGGACATAGTCATAGTGCAAGGCCACTGGAATGCCAAGGTTGGCCAAGATGCGCACCACAACTGGGGAGACACATGTGCAACAACGAGATAAATGATAGGGGTCTCAGACTCTTGAAGTTTGCCAGACACAACAATCTGGTACTGGCAAACACGCTTGGTCTCCACGAAAACTCCAGACGATGGACATGGCAAAGTCCCGGCGGCAAACTTGTTTTTTCCAACCTAGTTCCAGTCATTCGCCCAAAAAGGCAAACATCGAAGTCGAACGAAGCTCTCCGATGTGTTACGAAATTATGCTAGCATGACTACGACTAGTTGACATTAAAAATGATCGCTGTTGCTTCTAATTCTGTTCGATTTACACAGATTAGCATTTCGCAACGGTATACTTTGTTATTATCGACCATATTTAATAGTTGCATTCCTTGATTTGCATTTTGTTAGTTCTCAGCAGTAGTCTAATAATAGCATAGGCTTAATTTACATTATATATTATAAGTAAGTCTTCGCCCAGCGAAGAAGCTCACTAGCTGAATATAATTATTAGACCTGTATTGTTTGTTTTATACGTAAATAAATGTTTAAACTATATCTATTCTAATTAATAATATTTAGGCCTATATTTTATAATATTTGAATCGTTAAATTTCCAGAGAAGGACGAGAAGGCTAAGCGAATTTTTTTTTAAATAACTCGAGATCATGGTTAAATTAATAGTTAGTGTTAGTTATTCATTGCTTACAGGGTCCAGCGGACTGCAAAGAGCCGAATCAGGACCACAAAATCAAGACAACTCGAGATCAGAGTTAAATTAATAGCTAATTAGTTATTCATTGCTTACAGGGTCCAGCGGACTGCAAAGTGCCGAATCAGGACCACAAAATCAAGACCACAACTTTGCTAGTAGTAGTAGTAGTAGTAGTAGTAGTAGTAGTAGTAGTAGTAGTAGTAGTAGTATATTTTTTTAGTTAAATCTTTAATTAATTTATTTGTTTTGTTTTATTATTATTATTATTATTATTATTATTATTATTATTATTATTATTATTATTATTATTATTATTATAATTATTATTAGTTTGCTATTATAATTATTATTATTAATATTATTATTATTATTATTATTATTATTATTATTATTATTATTATTATTATTATTATTATTATTATTCCTACTTTAAAAAAAAAGAAAAAGAAAAAAGAATAGTGTGCTGCTGTGCGTGCTCAATGGTGTAAATATGGTCAGTGACGTTTTGTTTGTTTTTGCTGAAGTTGGGTGTAACCCGAAATATTCAGATGGTGTTACTGGTTATTGTTTCTTATAGATTTACCAAAGTTTTCAGATGATTTATGGAAATTTCCGCCTGCCAAGCAAAATGTTTTTAAAACGTGTTTCTCATTAAATACATATCATTGTAATACATATAACAAATTTACTGTATCAGTTAAAAAGAATAATATTAGTTAAATAAATAATTGCTTTGGTGCTTGCAATAAAAATGTCACTGTTGTTTGAGACCATTATAAACTTGCTTTGCCTTGTTGTGCTGAAGGGACATCAACGTATCCATAGCGCTTTGAAGTTTTGTCATGGTTTTAATGTTGATATAGATGTGAAATCGTTGTATGTGTACATTATGTGTTATGTATTACTTGTACTCTTTATTACTAATTGTGTCAGTATATTAATCATCATAAAATAATAATAATACTAACTGCTTCAAAATGCGAATGTCGACTTGACTTACAACTTGAAGCTGTGCAGATCGAAATAGAATTAGATCTAGAAGCAACAGCGGCTATTTTTATGCACGGCTGTTTCACCACAGGCTCTGAAGTCTTTACTTTCGTCTTTGTAAACGCGTGGGCCTCCTACATACGTACGTAGTATAGTATGTAATTGAGGCCTACGAAAGACGAGACTTCCCAGCCTGTGGTTTCACGTAGTCCTGCCAGCATTCGTTCGTAAAACATCGGATAGCTTCGCTCGACTCGGAGAGCTTCGTTCAACTTCGTTAATTGCCTTTTTCGGCGAATGACTGGAACTAGGTTGGAAAAAACAAGTTCGCGTCCCGGCGGGGAGCAAACTTGTTTTTTCCAACTTAGTTCCAGTCATTCGCCCAAAAAGGCAATCACCGAAGTCGAACGAAGCTCTCCGATGTGTTACGAAATGATGCTTGCATGGCTACGACTAGCTGACATTACAAATGATCGCTGTTGCTTCTAATTCTGTTCGATTTACACAGATTTAGCATTTCGCAACGGTATACTTTGTTAATATGAGCATAATTATGAGCACAATTATTATCGACCATATTTAATAGTTGCGTTCCTTGATTTTCATTTTGTTAGTTCTCAGCAGTAAAGGCTAATAATAGCATTCCATTTCCTGCCTAGAACCAAGTAGACACTGTTATACAGTATACATAGGCTTCAGATCATTCGCCCAAAAGGCAGATCACCGAAGTCCGAACGAAGCTCTCGATGTGTTACGAAATGGACGCCCTTGCATGACTACGCTAGCTGACATTAAAAATGATCGCTTGTTGCTTCTAATTCTGTTCGATTTTTACACAGATTTAGCATTTTCGCCAACGGTATACTTTGTTTATATGAGCATAATATGAGCACAAATTATTATCAGGGACCATATTTGAATAGAATAATGCTCGTTCGCTTTTCAGCACGCCACCTCTTGCATTTTGTTAGTTCATTCAGTCAGTAAAAGCAGTTTGTCGTCTAATTACAGTGCAGCATTGTGGTGGCCGATTTACCTCGAAGGCTAGACCAAGAATTGTAGACATGTTATATTACAGTAGGCGGTCAATGGCGCAGGCTTAATAAACTGCTCCCTGATTACATTTTCAATATTATAAAGTCTGTCTCCGCGCAGCGAAGGAAGCTCACTAGCTGAATATTAATTATTAGACCTTGTATTGTTTGTTTTATACGTAAATAAATGTATAAAGTATATCTATTCTAATTAATAATATTTAGGCCTATACTTTATAATATTCGAATCTTGAAATTTCCGGAGAAGGACGAGTAGGCTAAGCGAATTTTTTTTTTAATAACTCGAGATCAGAGTTAAATTAATAGTTTACCTTTACCTTTACAGGGTCCAGCGGACTGCAAAGAGCCGAATCAGAACCACAAAATCAAGACAACTCGAGATCAGAGTTAAATTAAAAGCTTAATAGTTATTCATTGCTTACAGAGTCCAGCGGACTGCAAAAAGCCGAATCAGGACCACAAAATCGAGACCACAACTTCGCAAGTAGTAGTAGTAGTAGTAGTAGTAGTAGTAGTAGTAGTAGTAGTAGTAGTAGTAGTAGTAGTAGTAGTAGTAGCATAGTTATTTAGTTAAATCTTTAATTTATTTATTTGTTTTGTTTGTATGTTATTATTATTATTATTATTATTATTATTATTATTATTATTATTATTATTATTATTATTATTATTATTCCTACTTTAAAAAAAAGAAAAAAAGAATAGTGTGCTGCTGTGCGTGCTCAATGGTGTAAATATGGTCATTGACGTTTTGTTTGTTTTTGCTGAAGTTGGGTGTAACCCGAAATATTCAGATAGTTTTACTGGTTATTTTTTCTTATAGATTTACCAAAGTTTTCAGATGATTTATAGAATTTTCCGCCCGCCACGCAACATGTTTTTAATACGTGTTTCTCATTAAAATACATATAATTGAGATACATATAACAAATGTACTGTATCAGTTAAAAAAAATAATATTAGTTAAATAAATAATTGCTTTGGTGCTTGCAATAAAAATGTCACTGTTTTTGAGACCATTATAAACTTGCTTTGCCTTGTTGTGCTGAAGTGACATCAACGTATCCATAGCGCTTTGAAGTTTTGTCATGGTTTTATTGTTGATATAGATGTGAAATCGTTGTATGTGTGCTTTATGTGTTATGTATTACTTTTACTCCTTATTACTAATTATGTCAGTATATTATTCATCATAAAATAATAATAATAATACTAACTGCTTCAAAATGCAAATCTCGACTTGAGCTTGAAGCTGTGCAGATCGAAATAGAATTAGATCTAGCAGCGGCTATTTTTATGCACGGATGTTTCACCACAGGCTCTGAAGTCTTTTCTTTTGTCTTTGTAAACTCCTAAATACGTACGTAGTATAGTATGTAATTGAGGCCTACGAAAGACAAGAATTCCCAGCCTGTGGTTTCACGTAGCATTCGTTTGTAAAACATCGGATAGCTCCGGTCGACTCGGAGAGCTTCGTTCGACTTCGGTGATTGCCTTTTTCGGGAACGTGACTGGAACTAGGTTGGAAAAAACAAGTTCGCCGGCGGGGAGCATCACAACCAAATAGACTACATCATGGTCAAGAAACGCTTCAGATCAAGCATCAACATTGGCAGGACACGCACTTTTCCAGGAGCAGACATCGGAAGTGACCACGATCTCGTGATGATATCTTTCCGGCTCCACTTGAAGAGAGTTAATACAGCAAAGTGCACTAGACTGAAGTTCGACCTGGACAAACTGCAAGACCCGGAGGTGGCAGAACTATTTCAGGCCACAATTGGAGGGAAATTTGCACCACTGCTCATTTCGGGGGCTGGTGAAGTAGATGTCAACACCATGACCACCACCTTCAACTCAGCTGTGACAGATGCCGCCACTGAGATCCTTGGCAAGCACCAACCAAAGAAGAAGCCGGGGATCACACCTGAACTTTTGGATCTGTGTGATAAACGAAGAGAGATTTAAAAAAAGAAAAAGAACACCTCACAGGGAGCTGATGTCTACCGAAAAATCAACAATGACATCCGAAAAGGCATAAGCACAGCAAAGGAGAACTGGATTGAAGATCAATGCCAGGAAATAGAGAACAGTCTGAACAAGAACAACAGCAAGAAGGCCTACCAGACTGTGAAGCGGCTGACAAGTGCCAAACAGGCCAAAGTCTCCTCGATCCAAAGCAAGTCTGGCATATGCCTTACAGAAGAACAAGAAGTCTTGGACAGATGGACAGAGTACTGCTCTGACCTTTACCTCCATACACCAAATGGAGACCCATCAATTCTAGCATGTCCCGAGAACAGAGAAGAAGAAGAAATCCTCCCAATTCTCCGGGAAAAAGTTGAGGCAGCAGTGCAATCGCTAAAGAAATGGAGGTCAGCGGGAGTGGACAACATACCCGCGGAACTGCTACAAGCAGGAGGAGAAGCGATGATTAATGCCCTCACCATTATCAGTAACAAGATCTGGCAGAGTGGGGAGTGGCCTATACCATGGACCCAATCGCTTGTCACCACTCTTCCCAAAAAAGGTAACCTCCAGGAGTGTGAAAATTACCGCACCATCAGCCTCATCAGCCATCCCAGCAAGGTCCTCCTGAAAATAATACTCTACAGGTTGAAACCCCAAGCTGAACAAATCATAGCTGAAGAACAAGCAGGATTCGGGGCAGGGCGAGGTACCACTGAACAGATTTTCAACCTCAGAATAATCTGTGAGAAATACCTACAGCACCAACAGCATCTATATCATGTGTTCATAGACTTCAAGAAGGCGTTTGACCGAGTCTGGCATGCAGCTATATGGGCAACAATGAAAGTGTACAACATCAGCCCTAAAATTATTGAAGTCATCAAAAGCCTGTATGACAAGGCTACCAGTGCAGTCCTCCACAACAGCGCCATCGGGAACTGGTTCAGAACAACAATCGGTGTGCGTCAAGGATGCCTACTCTCTCCAACACTCTTCAACATTTTCCTAGAGCGCATCATGTCAGATGCTCTTGCAGATCATGAAGGCACAGTCAGCATAGAGGGTAGAGCAATCTCCAATCTTCGTTTTGCGGATGACATTGATGGATTGGCTGGAGAGGACCAAGAACAGTTGGTACAGAGGCTTGACACCACCTCCAGAGCTTATGGAATGGAAATAAGTGCAGAGTAGACCAAAATGATGACCAACAACACCAATGGCATCAACACGGACATCAAAGTCCAAGGCCAATCCCTCAACACAGTGCATAGCTTCAAATATTTAGGAGCCATTGTATCAGACAATGGGTCCCGACAGGAAGTCTTCTCCAGGATCGCACAAACAACTGCTGCCCTGACAAGGTTGAAGCCCATTTGGAAAGACAGGACCATCAGTCTACATTCCAAAGTAAGACTGCTGCGCTCCCTGGTAATCTCCATCTTCCTATATGCTTGCGAGGCATGGGCCCTCACAGCAGATCTCCAACGAAGAATACAAAGCATGGAGATGAGGTGCTACAGAAGACATCTGGGCATTTCCTATACCCAACACATCACCAACGACGAAGTCCGACAGACCATCACACAAGCCATTGTACAACACGATGACCTGCTCACAGTGGTGAAGAAACGGAAACTCCGCAAGGCACAGTGCAAGGAGGTAGAAGAAGAGGGAGACCGAAAAAGAGGTGGGAGGACAACATTCGAGATTGGACTGGTTTGACACTGAGCGAAGCCATCAGGGCTGCTGAGGACAGAGAAAGATGGAGTATGCTGGTTAAACGATCATCTGTGGTGCCCCTACGACCTCCGGGTTACGGGACAGGATAGGATAGGCAACAGTAACGGCTCCGGTAAAGAGGGAGCCATTATTATTTCTGCTTTGGTGTCCTTGCCTTCAGAGTACTTCCGTCAAATCTCTGGTAGTGTTGATTCAGCTGAATCTTTACGTTTTAAATTAAAATATAATTCAACTTCAAAGAACAAACGGAAACACAGTCGCCACACAGTTTTTAGGTAAATAAGTACAAAAAAGTTTTTTTTTTTTTTCTGATGGGATACTAAAAAAATTGAAAACTCCCGCACAAAAACTGACCTTGATCTTTCGTTTGTGTTCGGGAAGTTACATACGTTTTATCTTCGAATTTGTAGCGTAATTTATGTCTGAAAATAAATAATTATCACAAATTTTGGATACACAATATTTAGACAGACATTGCATGTAACTATAGAAAGCAGTAAAATTATAGAGACCAAGTTTTCAAGCGCATCCTGGAATCCCCTAAATAATGAAAATGGCAAAATTTACCTAAATAATGCATTATTTAGCAACATCTTCAAAATAATGCTTTATTTAGCAAATTCTGCTAAATAATGCAATACATAAGTAAACACAAAACTATTTAGAAACATTTCTAAATAATACATAATTTAATACAATCTGCTAAATAATGTATTTTATTGGTAAATATATTTTTCTTTATTTAGCAGCAATACCTTATTTACTTATATCATGATTTATTTACCTAGACAATGTATTGTTTAGGGTTAGGGTTAGGGTTAGGGTTAGGGTTAGGGTTAGGGTTAGGGTTAGGGTTAGGGTTACTGTTAGGGGTTATGGTTAGGGTTAATAAAATGTTAGGGTTAGGGTTAGTAAAATGTTAGGGTTAGTAAAATGATAGGGTTAGGGTTAGTAAAATGTTAGGGTTAGTAAAATGATAGGGTTAGGGTTAGTAAAATGTTAGGGTTAGTAAAATGATAGGGTTAGGGTTAGTAAAATGTTAGGGTTAGGGTTAGTAAAATGTTAGCGCTAGGGTAACCCTTCGGGTTACCCTACCCTAACTCTAACATTTTACTAACCCTAACCCTAACCGGTTACCCTAACCCTAACATTTTAATAACCCTAACCCTAACCCTAACATTTTAATAACCCTAACCCTAACCCTAACATTTAACTCACCCTAACGTAATCCTATAAGCCCTAGAGTTACCCTAACCCCAACCCCTTCTTCTTCTTCTTCTTCTTCTTCTTCTTCTTCTTCTTCTTCTTCTACTTCCTCTTCTTCTCATTAAGGATGTAGTCAAACCAAGCCTTAAAGATTACTATTTTCCCAATCTGGCAATACAAATGAGCATAACAGTTGTAATACGCTCTCTCTCTCCCTGCCCGACCTTCTCCATCTCTCCCCCCCCCTCTCTCTCCCCCCTACCACCCCCCCCCCCCCCCATCCCTCCCCTCGCTTCCTCTACCATTCCGTAAGCAAATACAACAAACAAAGCCAAGAAAAAGAATGAATGCTGTAACATGTTTAGCAGTAGGTGACGTGTGTAAATTGACAATCATGCATTTTGATTGCTCTACATATAGTGTGCATGCCTATGAGTCATGTGTGACCAATATATAATTAGATAAGTTTTGAAACTAATTATGGGCTATTGATCTAGAGAGAGAGAGAGAGAGAGAGAGAGAGAGAGAGAGAGAGAGAGAGAGAGAGAGAGAGAGAGAGAGAGAGTCTCTGTTATTTGTGATATCATGTACTTTCTTAGTGTGTAAAGTGTCCTCCGTTTATCTGTAATCTTTTTCCTCCCCACTGCATGTTGCTTCTCCTTTCTATCGTTTTCTTTTGTTTGGTTTTATTGATTTTGACTGACAAGACGTATCATCACCTCATTGGCCAACCCGACGCATCTTGTTGGTTTTATGACTGGACTGTGTTCATTTATTTCCTTTCATTTGTTTTTGGTGCCTGTCTTTCTTGCTCCTCTGTGTTTCTTGTGATTCTTCTCTTTGTGATTGTCGTGTTTCCCCCCCCCCCTCTCTCTCTCACCCTCTCTCCGGATGTATTGCTCTCTCAAGTCAGTGGCAAAAGCGTGCCGAGTTTTGTTATGAGTTCGAATATTATTGGTGAACTGTGTTTCGTTTGTAAATATTGTTTGCGTTCTTCTCTTTGTGATTGTCGTGTTTCTCCCCCCTCTCTCTCACCCTCTCTCCGGATCTATTGCTCTCTCAAGTCAGTGGCAAAAGCGTGCCGAGTTTTGATATGAGTTCGAATATTATTGGTGAACTGTGTTTCGTTTGTAAATATTGTTTGCGTATTTTTTCTCATGAGATCGGGATTATGACGCAAGACTGAGTGTTGATAGTAACAGATATAAACGTTTGTTTCAGCTTTTTCTGGTTAGTTAGATTGCTGGGTCTGAGAGAAGGTTGCGTCGTTTTTAGTTTTATATGATATAAAAGTTGTGCTCACCTGTTTTGAAAGATAGAGTTTGAATGTGATGTTCACGATTTGTAGAGTTTTGTGGAAAGCTTTTATTTTACCTGCCTTTGGTACCAAACGTTGTTGTCGCCTTTTGGATCTGTGTGGTTTCCAAACGTCTTACAGCGGTCATAAGGTACTTATAGTTATTTTGCGTTTTGCATATATTTTTTGTTGATTTGTGCAAAAGATTATGACCTTTATGATTTTCTCGTTTTAGTGACTGATTTGATGCCTTTTCTGTAAATTGATTTGATTCTGATACTCTGTAAGCTTTTCATGTTTTAGAATTCGTTTTGCTTGGGACCCGGTCTGCTTTGGCAGAAGAATTATTAAGGTGAACACTTTGTTCAGGATTTGTAAATAAGGACAAATCAAGCTTATTTGTTTTTAGCTTGTGGTCAGTCATAGTGCGCTGATTATGCTGAACGTCTTGGCTTGATTAAAGCTAATTGTCGTAACAATTTGTCGGACTAAGTTTTGACGAATAAGATAACTGTTTTGGTCTTTATGAAGATAACGTGTTTTTTCTCGAATTATCGGTCCTTATTCGAAATGTTAACCCACTTGGGTATTTATACCGTTTTTCCTTAAAGCTTTGTTGCTTTGTCTATGCCACGGTAGATAGCTACGTTTTGGGACTTCAGGTGTATTTCCTAGAATATGTTGTTAAATGTTTACGTATGTTAATTCATGTATAAATGTTTTACTGAGCTAGGTCATCGACGAGTATTTCCTAGTTTAAGCATCGTACCGAGGCTCGTTGGGTGAACGTAGCCAAATTGTTTATATTAATGAACTTACTAATGTTAGATGAGCAAAGTCAAATTGTCTTGCGCCAATTGTTTTGAGCTTGAAAGAATAAACGTAGCCTAATCGTCGTGCAAGTTAAAGGAACATAAAGCGTTCGTTCCTTTGTTTGTTCTGGCTTGGTTCCACGTAACCATAGGTAAATTGTATTCTTTAAAATCAGCTAAAGTATTCTCTCTAAATTAAATTATTGCTGTTGCTTTTATTATCATCGGAATTATT
>JBAHVR010000108.1:30000-32500 GCA_036898135.1 Oncomelania hupensis
CTCTAACGTCCGGGCGGAGACGGAAGAGGAGACGGTTCATAGAGAACATGGAAATGGAACGGCTGAACCAACACAGGACCCGATTGTGGAAAATCCTCAGGCTAGACCATCGGCCAACGAGGTGGAATCAGACACCGAGTCTGAGACCGACCGAAGTGACGCTTGCATAAACATGCCGCAAGATCACTATGAGTGCAAGAAGTGTCATCTCAACTTTCAAAAAGTTAGAGAACTACTGACACATCAGAGGAAGACTCACGGCGCCGAGTCCAAGCTATTCAAATGTCAGGGATGCCACCGGATATATACAAATGTTCACCGGTTGGAGTGCCACATCCCCAAGTGCGACCCAGAAAAACGACTCAGAGCGGCTGCAGCAAAGCCACACGTTTGCAGCGAGTGCAACGAACGATTTCGTGGGAAAATCGGCCTAGGACAACACATTAAGCATAGACACCCCAAGTGGGCGAACAAGCGTCGCATTGAGGCCGAGGAGAGGGACAAAGAGAGGAAGAGACTGAAAAGGGCAGAGGTGGCACAGCAGAAGAGGCCTGTGGCACCGGTCACCAACAAGTGGGATGAAGTCTCCACAGGTATCCTGATCACAGCTATACGGAAATGCTCAGGGGATAACACACCCTACACTGGCCATGCCAAAGAGAGTCTGGACGCGGCTGGCTATACATTCAGTGCGAAACAGATACAGAGCAGACGTACTACAAAAGCTGTCAAGATCCTGCTGGGCGAACTCGCCACCGAGCCGGAACGACCAAGAAAGGCAACACGTGCATCACGGCCCCTGCCCAGAACGTATAACACGATTCCCTCTGACATCCCAGCTGAGACCGTTGGAACATGGGACTCTCACCTCGACCGTCAAATGGCGACGGCCCGACAGGAACTTCGTTGTAAAGCAAAAGGCAGGGACCTCCCAGAAGAACTGCGCGATGCAGCGTATCTGGCGGAAGAGGTGATTGAACACGAAGAAAACATGCAAAATGATACCAATGCCGCACCCAAAGGGACCAGTGATAAGGAGTCGGAACTCTCACCACTTCTACTGGAAACAGTTCATGCATTGAGCCAAGCCGCCAAGTGTGCAAAGGGTAACGACCCTAGAAGACAAACTGATATCGATGAAGTGACGAAGAGGAGTGATGCTATATTGCAAAAGTACTGCCAAACACTCCCGAAACTACCGTCACGAGAGAATGGAGGAGGAAGCAAGAGTAAGCCAATTGGCAAAGGATTGGGCCGAAGGAAAGCGGTGAAAGGCAAAACTAAGGAGCGCCAGCTAGCTTTTAGGAAACTCCAACAGCGTTGGGAAAATGGAAAAAAGGCATTGGTGAAAGAAATACTTGATGGCGGGACAAACTCTAAATGTGATATCCCACTGACCGAGATCGAGAATGCCTATAGACAAAGCTTCTCGAATAAAGATACAAACAGTGGAAACAGTACGGACATACCAGAACCCCTGGTCCGAGTTGAACTGGATGAGACCCACACCGATGAGCCGCCAACAGAAAACCAGACTCCAGAACAGGAATCGGGCATTGCATCGAGACTTAGGAAAAGGATTCCTAAGAGCAATGACCCTAAAGGCCCATCTGGAACGGCAACGCAGAAAGCTCAGGTAGCCGGGAAAACAGTCAACTCAAACACGACCCAGGAGAAAGGGAAGACACTGGGTGGAACAGCCGTCCTACTGAAAGCCCCGTTAACGACAACCACAGGGGATCACATTAACCTGAAGAGTGGACACCCAAGCCTGGTGGACAAGTATTATGATAAAGTACAAGCCTCGAGAACCATGCCTGACGAGAGCAACCCACCTGGAGCAACCAACAATGCTGGGCTTCTTAAAGCGTTCACAGCCGCTGAAGTGAAAGCCGCGATCCGAGCCATGGATAAAAGAAGCGCGCCAGGACCAGACGGAGTTACGATAAAGCAAATTAAGCAGAGCGTGGCCCGAGGAAAAGAGGACGTCTCTCTCTTAGCTGGGATCTTCAATATCTGGCTCACTACTGGGAAGGTACCAGATTCCCTGAAAGAGAGCAGATCTATCCTTCTACCAAAAGGCAAGGGGAACCCTGCTAGCATCTCCAGTTGGCGCCCGTTATCTATCGGATCCACTTTCCTGAGGTTATACACAAAAATCCTTGCCAAGCGACTTACCGCGTGCGCAACATTGCATCCGTCTCAGCGAGGGTTTATCCCGGCTCCAGGGGTCGAACAGAACACGGTGCTCCTTAAACATTTCATTGCGAAAGTGAAAAAGGAGGGAGGAACCGCCGTAGTAGCATTGCTAGACCTCGAAAAAGCATTTGATACGGTACCCCATTGGCTACTAGACCAGGGCCTAACTCGACTTTCCGTGGACAAAAGGTTCCGAGACGTAGTGCAAGATCTCTACGATGGAGCCACCACGAAGTTTGAGACAAGGGAAGGAAAGACGGCTTCAATCCCCATACTTTGCGGGGTAAAACAAGGCTGCCCG
>JBAHVR010000109.1:0-17500 GCA_036898135.1 Oncomelania hupensis
CCGCTCTTAACATAGGATATATCTTTAGAACAAACATAAACAATAAAACAGGGTATGCAAACCTTCTGTTTGAATGGTGTTTTAAAAGACATCTTTAAAGTAAATTGAAATATTCTGTAAATGTAAATATTCTGTAGATATGGTTCTGTATCATCCAATGTTATAGACATTGTGAAATGTATTTGTAAAAATCCTGTTAGTGAACTGTTATAAACTTTTTCCAATAATATTTTAAAAGAATTAACATGTTTTAAAAGTTCAATTTTTATTCTGTAATATAACTGTAATGTGTGAACACATCAAATATAATTACATTAAACATTGATTGATTTGAGGTTACGGAAATGACCCAAGTTTATAAGTAATGTATTTATGTCTGATTGAAAGAAATTTTTTTTTAAAATACTGCCTAATAGTAGAAGGTAAGTTAACATTCAGAAACGACGTAATTAGTATTTTGGTGGTAGTCGACCTTTAATAACAATGACTATGCCGCAGCTGAAGGAGTACAAATTCTTTGGGACGCACGTTACTTCACTGCGGACAACTTCTGCAAAGTTATACCATACAGAGGACTGTCAATATGACCAATTTTTTTAAAACAGATTTATTATTGTAAATGGAATATTTAGTTTTGTATAAAATCTGGCAGTTTTCCTAGAAAAATCAAAAACCTGAAATGATATTGTGCATTAAAATTCCTTTATTAAATTTTAAATTGTTAGCAAGTAGTAGTATGTTGATCTGTTTGTAATCATTCGTAATTTTTTTTTCAGCGTGAAAAAGAGAGTGAGAGAGAAAGGGACAGCGAGAGAGAGGGCGAGAGAGAATTTGTTTGATTGTTTCGCTATGCTCTTCACCCTATGCTGACTGTGCTTTTGTAATGTGTAATAGCATCTGACATGATGCGCTCCAGGAAGATGTTAAAGAGTGTTGGAGATAATAGGCATCTTTGACGCACGCCCGTTGTTGTTCTGAACGAGCTCCTGACCCCAAGGAGATCACGCGTTCGTAAGGAAGTTAGTACGTAAGTTATTTATCGCTGACAGGGTCCAGCTGAGTGCAAATAGCCGAATTAGTACCACAAAATCATGAAAACAACTTCGTGGCAAGATAATTAACCCCCAATCCGTATAAACAATGTGCAAAAACAACCCTAGTAGTAACACTTAAGGCACTCCACCAGCAGGTCACTTTACAATCAAGGCATCCCACGAGCGGGAATGGTACGCTGAGGCTGTACTCTAATTTATTGAACTCCCCTTAACAAAAACAAAATAGAATATTAATATCATATAAAATATCAACAAAACATTGACATATAGCATGCCTACATTGCTAAATAATATTATAGTAGGAAGCATTTTTCATAAAGCGTCGAATATTCCCAAGCTTACCCGACAGACCTCATAGAGAAATGAAGAGTTGTTGACTAGTTTTCAAAGATAACGGTAGGTGATTAGTGCAGCAGAGAAGATAGTATAGTAGGAATGAGAAAGAACAAAGGAAAAAGGGGTCGACAGTGGAAATTTAAAGCACTAAATTTGCCGAAAGTGGGGGTACCTCCAGAGCTTATGGAATGGAAATAAGTGCAGAGAAGACCAAAATGATGACCAACAACACCAATGGCATCAACACGGACATCAAAGTACAAGGCCAATCCCTCAACACAGTGCACAGCTTCCAATATTTAGGAGCCATTGTGTCAGACAATGGGTCTCGGCAGGAAGTCCTCTCCAGGATCGCACAAACAACTGCTGCCCTGACAAGGTTGAAGCCTATTTGGAAAGAGAGAACCATCAGTCTACATTCCAAAGTAAGACTGCTGCGCTCTCTGGTCATCTCCATCTTCCTATATGCTTGCGAAGCATGGACCCTCACAGCAGATCTCCAACGAAGAATACAAAGCATGGAGATGAGGTGCTACAGAAGACTTATAGGCATTTCCTATACCCAACACATCACCAACGACGAAGTCCGACAGACCATCACACAAGCCATTGGACAACACGATGACCTGCTCACAGTGGTGAAGAAACGGAAACTCCGATGGTATGGCCACGTCACCAGATCATCAGGCCTTGCAAAGCCCATTCTGCAAGGCACAGTGCAAGGATGTAGAAGAAGGGTGAGACCGAAAAAGAGGTGGGAGGACAACATTCGAGAATGGACTGGTTTGACACTGAGCGAAGCCAAGAGGGCTGCTGAGGACAGAGAAAGATGGAGTATGCTGTTTAAACGATCATCTGTGGTGCCCCTACGACCTTCGGGTTATGGGACAGGATAGGATAGGATAGGGGGTACTATTTATACAGACACCCCCGGCACTCTACAAAGGGTTGGGGAGGAGGGGAAGGGCGGGTGTCGCGCGTTCTCTTCACAGATTCGATGCAGACTGAAGTAAATGGTTATTGACAATTATACCGTTGAACACTTCGTAAACGTTTCATCAAGCAATACTTTTGCCTTGGGTTTCCTCGACAGCCTAATCTTTGCAGCAGAGGTCACCCTTCGACATTAAAACTTGCAGCTGCAGCAGCATTCCCGCAGTTGTTGTTGTTGTTGTTGTAGTTGTTGCTGCTGTTGGGTTTGTTTGTACTAGCTCTTCTTCTTTCGCTTTCGCCTCCTCTTATTTTCATCGTCATCATCATCATTATCTTCATCATCATCATCATCATCATCATCATCATCATCATCATCATCATCATCATCATCGTCATCATCATCATCATCTTCATCACCGTCATGATCATCATCGTCATCATCAACATCATCATCATCATCATCATTATGATCATCATAATCATCATCCTACTTCTTGTTTTTGTTATTGTTATTCTGCTTCTAACCATCTCAATCTTGACCTCTATCTTTCTCACATTAGGACAATTTATTCAGAAATGACGAAAAAGCATTATACAACGCGCATCGTCTTCTCATAAATATTAAATGTAGTTAAACCTACAGGCACACGAAACATGAAGAAACAAAAATCACATTCTAAGGGCACAAAAACGGTCACACAGGCACACTGAAAAAGCAGTAAACACGCATCTTTCTGAACGTCAAACATTTTTAGCCACAATCAATGGTTATGCCATCATTGTAAACAGTTTTGTGTAAAATAGTTAATTAGTAATGTAACAAATGTCAAAATGTTAGGTTTTTATTCTCTCTCTCTCTCTCTCTCTCTCTCTCTCTCTCTCTCTCTCTCTCTCTCTCTCTCTCTCTGTCTCTTTCTCTCTTTCTTTCTCTCTCTTCCTATGTCTCTCTCTTCCTCTCTCTCTTTCTTTCTCTTGCTCTATCTTTTTCTCCCTCCCTCCCTCCCTCCCTCCCTCCCTCCCTCCCTCCCTCTCCTTCTTCCTCTCTCTCCCTCTCTCTCTCTCACTCTCTTTCTCTTCATCTCTATCTCTTGGAGTGAGGGGAGTGGAGGACAGGGTTGTAGGGGAATATGGGGGAGGAGGGGTAAAAGAAGGGAGTAGTATTTAGGTGCATTAATAAAATGTCAGTTATTGGGTGTCCCCTATAATTATGATCTGCCTCCGGAGACTTTAATCTATTAAATCTTATTTATTTTTTACCATAGGTAAGCATATTAGTTTCACATTAATTTTATGTTACTTCTTTTGCTGTAAATTATTAACGACACTAGCTGTGTGGTTGGTCCATGCCAACCAATGCTATTATTCTATTAAAGGTTCCACTTAAACTTCTTTTTTTTCTCTCTCCCCTCTGTCTGTCTGTCTGTTTGTCTCTCTCTCCCTCTCTCTCTCTGTCTTTTTCTCTCTCATCCCCCACCATCCCTCTCAGTCTTTCTGCACACTCACCCACACTCACACATACACTCACACACACACTGGCACACACACGTAAACACACACACACGCACACACACACACGCACGCACGCACGCACGCACGCACGCACGCACGCAACGAACTAACTCTAGCGCGCAATACACATAAAGAGCTCTGCTGGTTGCTGAACGCGGTAAGTGGGAGGAGCTCTAGACTGACTGGAAAGCTGTAGTTAGTGCGAGTGTAAAGATGTCTGCGCGCGGTAAGTGGGAGGAGCTCTAGTGTCGTCTGACTTGAAAGCTGTAGTTAGTGCGAGTGTAACGATGTCTGCGCGCGGTAAGTGGGAGGAGCTCTAGTGTTGTAGATGTGGATGATTTTTGAATAGCAGTGACGTGGACAACTGACCGTTAGTATGAGAACTGACCACACTAAGGGTCAGTTGATGGAACGTGAAGGCTACTGGCAGGATCGTGGATATCTGACCTCTGCCAGTGCAGCCAGTAGAAGTAGAAGTTTTTCCAAAGTGAGAGTGAATTAGGAAATGAAACAGAATTTGGTGTTCTTAAACGTGACCGGTGAAGTGTAATTTTGAGTCAAGAATAGAGAATTTTTGAATTAAATTGCTGTGATGTAGTAGGAATAAGTACAGTGAATGAGGACGTGAGATTGTCTCAGTAAGGCAATGGTGCTTTCTGGACCTGGAGTACTAACTCAACACGTGGTGCTTGCTGACATGGAATACTTTGAGGAAGTCAACACGTGGTGCTTGCTGACTTGGAATACTTTGAGGAAGTGAATACGTGGTGCTTTGTTCAATGGAATACTGTGCTACATGGGAAAACGCGGTGCGTAAATTGTAAGTAGAAATGTTTATGTGTGTTTTATTGTGTTGTGTGTGAGTGTTTTTTATAGCTACGTTTAAGTGTGTGATTTTGTTCTTTGTGTGAGTGTATTTTGGAGCTACGTTTATGTGTGTTATTTTGTGGTGTGTGTGAGTGTCTTTTGGAGCTACGTTTATGTGTGTTATTTTGTGCTGTGAGTGTGTTTTAGAGATAAGTTTATGTGTGTTATTTAGTGCTGTGAGTGAGTGTCTTTTGGAACTACGTTTATGTGTGTTATTTTGTGCTGTGAGTATCTCTTAGAGATAAGTTTATGTGTGTTATTTAGTGCTGTGTGTGAGTGTCTTTTGGAACTACGTTTATGTGTGTTATTTTGTGCTGTGTGTGAGTGTCTTTTGGATCTACTTTTATGTGTGTTATTTTGTGCTGTGTGTGATTGTCTTTTGGAGCTCAGTTTATGTGTGTTATTTTGTGCTGTGAGTGTATTTTAGAGCTAAGTTTATGTGTGTTATTTTGTGCTGTGTGTGAGTGTCTTTTGGAACTACGTTTATGTGTGTTATTTTGTGCTGTGTGTGAGTGTCTTTTGGATCTACTTTTATGTGTGTTATTTTGTGCTGTGTGTGATTGTCTTTTGGAGCTCAGTTTATGTGTGTTATTTTGTGCTGTGAGTGTATTTTAGAGCTAAGTTTATGTGTGTTATTTTGTGCTGTGTGTGAGTGTCTTGTACAGCTAAGTTTATGTGTGTTATTTTGTGCTGTGTGTGAGTGTCTTGTACAGCTAAGTTTATGTGTGTTATTTTGTTTTGCGTGTCAGTGAATTGTAGAGCTACGTTTGGATTGTTGATGTCGATGATGTCTTTGTGATTATTGAGATAAAGGAAAGTGCTTACCAATGTAATGTGACGTGATATATTTTTGTTACCAATCCTCGTCAACGGTAATTTGGATATTACTATTGTTATTAGTGTTAATATGTTATCTTAGTATACTTCCATTACACGTGTATGTTATTTGGTAATAGGGAAAAAAAGCCATAGCAAAGAAATTAACGGAATAAAAGTAACAGGAAAAAAAGTCACAGAATAAGATCTTCCTCTCTCCCATTGTCTCACGTTATGTGTGTAGAACTGTTAAGAAGGAGAACGCAAACTCACAGCTCGCTCGCTCTCTCTCTCTCTCTCTCTCTCTCTCTCTCTCTCTCTCTCTCTCTTTCTCTCTCTCGATACTCATAGATACTCTCTAGAGTATCTATGGTTAGTGCGAGTGTAACGAGGTGTGCGCGCGGTAAGTGGGAGGAGCTTTACTGTCGTCTCAGAAGAACAAGCGATGATCATTTATGAATAGCGGTGACGTGGACCACTGACCACGAACTGAAATGAATGAACTGACCACCGTAACGCTCAGTTGATGGAACGTGATAGCCACTGGGAGGATCGTGGATATGTGACCCTCTGACCGTGCAGCCAGTAGAAGGGAGGTGTTTTTTGCCGAAGTGAGATTGAATTAGGAAATGAAAATGAATTTGGTTTTGTTACATGAAGTGTTATATTGAGTGGAGAATACAGTATTTTTCAATTCAATTGCTGTGATGTAGTAGCAATATGTAAAGTGAATGTAGACGTGAGATTGTCTCAGTAAGGCAAGGGTGCTTTGTGGACCTGGAGTGCTAACTCAACACGTGGTGCTTTCTGAAATGGAATACTTTGAGGAGTCAATGGTTGGTGTTTTGTTCAATGGAATACTGTGCTACATGGGAAGACGCGGTGCGTAAATTGTAATTTGAAATGTTTATGTGTGTTATTTTGTGCTGTGTGTGTCTTGTACGGTACATGGTCGTTTCGCCGGAAATCACGTTCGCCGAATCCGGCGAATCGACCAATCAGATTTTCAGGCGAAACGTCCAAGTGGCTGCTCCTACGGGACCGTACGACAAGAAAAAATTCTAGAACGATGGGTAGGGTAAGGCAGTGCCTCGACGGGTAGGGTAAGGCAGTGCTACACATATACCGCTCGAAACGGGTTAGGGTTAGGGCTAGCGGTCCGTCTACAAGTGATTGAATTACATGTCGGTGAATCGACCTATCGGTGAATCGACCAATGGCGAATCGACCAGGCCTTTCCGGCGAATCGACCATCCGGCAAAACGCCTATAAACCTCTTGTACAGCTACGTTTATGTGTGTTATTTTGTGCTGTGTGTGAGTGTGTTGTACAGCTACCTTTATGTGTTTTATTTTGTGCTGTGTGTGAGTGTGTTGTACAGCTACCTTTATGTGTTTTATTTTGTACTGTGTGTGAGTGTCTTGTACAGCTACGTTTATGTGTGTTATTTTGTGCTGTGTGTTACTGTTAGTGTATTGTACAGCTACGTTTATGTGTGTTATTTTGTGCTGTGTGTTACTGTTAGTGTATTGAACAGCTACGTTTATGTGTGTTATTTTGTGTTGTGTGATTGTCTGTTAGAGCTAAGTTTATGTGTGTTATTTTGTGCTGTGTGTGAGTGTGTTTTAGAGGCACTTTTGGATTGTTGCTGTGTTGGTGTCGATGTCTTTGTTATTATTGAGATAAAGGAAAGTGCTTACCAAAGTAATGTGACGTGATATATTTTTATTTGTAATCCTCGTCAACGGTAATTTGGATATTGGTGTTAATATGTTTTGTTAGTATACACGTGTATGTTATTTTAGGTCATGTGTGACTTCATGTATTAACCGATTCGCCTTGTTTGAAAGGAGCCGTTGTGGTCTTGTACAAGAATGTGTTTGTTAACTATCCCGTGACCAATGGCAATGATAGCCCCGTATATTGAAATTGTTCGGGTAAAGCCCGTTTTTAAAATGTTTGTGGACGGAAAAGTGTGGGTGCTTGAACTGTTTATGACAACGTGAACTGCTGTGTGAGAAGGCAAACAGAAATAATAGGTTGTGTTTGGCAAAGAACGGTGTTGTTACGATTTTAGGATAAAAACTAAAAAAATTGAGTAGGAAAGGAAGTGACAGGAAAAAAATTCACAATCGGTCAAATCCAGTTCAAGTCAGCAACAATTTATTTAGGAATTCTTGATTTTAAAACGAAGAATTTTGTTCCCAATGGTATTACTTGAGAAGGATTGTTTGTTTTTAAAGCATGTTTAAAATAATTATTGTAATATTAAATAACTTTAATAAGACATTTAAATCACAACCATTTAAAAAGGTTTACAAGAATAAAATGAAAGTCAGTTTTTGCTTTGTTTAGACATGGACAGTGAATTAATAGTTAAATCTGTATATGATATTCATAACACGATAAACGGAAGGATTTTGCACAGGTGAATATGAAAAATCAATATTTTCTTTATAAAAAGTGGATATTTAATAAAACTAAGCACAATGTAAAAAAAAGAAATAAAGAAAGTACAAGTCATTGTCATAGATTGCAGACAAAGAGTAAAATATGTTTAACTGAGCAGGATAACAGTATCACGAAACCGTGGGTAATTTGTTATGATCGTAGAGAAGTCGTGTTGCATGTGGTAAGCATGTAGTGATTGGATAGTCCATAAAAATGATTATTTGTGTGACGTAAACTGGAGTTTTGTCCCCTATACACATCGTGTCCGGGGACGTTAATTTAGTTAACGATTACGATTACAGTTGGTTAGCCCCCTATACGCTCTATGTGTTTCCGGGGAGACAAATGTAACAGTTGGTTAGCTCTGTGTGTTATTGGTGGTGCCGAGCTGTCGCGCGTTTTCCCAATTTAGCCACGTCGCTATGGGCATTTCCCGATGTGGTTGCTGGTCGGGTGATAGCCTCGTTGATATTTTAATTATTTTTATATATCTGAGTTGATGCTTGTGGCCCCTGTGGGCCACCTTGGTGAGACCACAAATGGCCCTGGCGCCGTATGGTCACATACCTGGTGGTTATCACCTTATTGGATAGCCACCGTGCTGCCACCTCAGTGGGACCAGTTATGGCCATATGTTGCTTTTTCGTCATATACTGGTGGATTTTACATACGATAGCCTTTGTGCTGTTTCTATTAATAATCACTGTTATCTCATTTGACGTCTTGTGGTCCCTTGGGCCCACAGTGGTAAGATCATGCATTGCCACGTTGCTGTGTGGTCACTTGCCCGGTGGTTATTACCAATTAGGATAGCCATTGTGCTGCCACCTTAGTAACCTATAAAGGGAAAAGTGAAAGCCCCAGTTGAAAACCTGTCTTTCCTTTATAGGCATGACCGATTAACTGCGGCAACAGTACCCCCGTTGGAGTGCCGGGGGTTTCAGTATAAATAGTATTCCGACTTTCTGGAAATTTAGTGATTTAAATTCCAACTGTCGCTGTTTTCCTCATTTGCTCTTTTCCATTCCTGCTCTGTCCTATCACTCTGCTATACTATCTTCTTCTTCGCTAGATCAATGACGTACCTTTTTTCTTGAAACTCTTCCTGGACAAGACTCCTTGTTTGTGTATGAGGTCTTTTGGATCAGCTTGGGAGTATTGGACGCTTTCTGCCGGGTGGTCACTAGGGCTTCCTATGATGTTATTATTTGGCACTATAGGCATTTTATATGTATGTGTTTTGTTGATAATTTATAATGATGTTTGTATTCTATTTTGTTTTTGTAACCCGGGGGTTCGAGTAGTTGGGTTAAAGCCTCAGCCGTCCCCTGCGTGGGATGTCTTTATTGTAAAGAGACTGGCCGGTGGAGGGCATTCAGTTTTCCCACTAGGGCTGTTTCAGCAGATCTTTTATGCAGATCGGGGGTTGTCCGGTCCTGATTTGGCTCGGAAGAGTCCGATGGACCTAAAGCAACAATCAATCCATCAATCAATCAAGCAATCAAGCAATCAATCAATCAATCAATCAATCAATCAATGCCACCTTAGTGAGCAGTTATTGCCACGTAATTGTCTGGACATATACTGGTGGATTGTACATTGTGGTGCTTTTATTGTTATTGTAATATTTAAATTGTTGGCATGAAGCTGATCGAATTATTATCATTTTAAATTTTTTTTCATTAGCGCACAGGTAATCATGCATCGTTTTAGCCCGGCCTGTACCTCGACTGTTTTGACACTCCTGTTATTTTACACTTGTATTGTGTTTTTAAAAATAATGTTATGGTAAGTAATTTTTAAATTAGCATTTTGTGTGCTTCCTGGTTTTACCAGTTTTATGTGACCCTGTGGTTTTATGTTGTTTTTATTCCCTCATTTGCCTCTCTGACTGAAGTAGTAAAGGAGACCGTGCTGTCTTGTTTGTATGTAGATTATAGTCACACGACACTTTCGCATATAGGTGACTACTGGACCGATTTATAATGACACCAGCGGGCCAGTTGTTGGTAAAGGGGAAAATAATATGCTCACACGTTGACCAATCCGGGATTCGAACCAGCGACCTTTCGGTTACTAGCAAGACGCTCTTACCAACGGAGCTACCCGGCCTAACATAGTCAGTTACTTCGTGGTTTGTGAAGGTTGCGACGGCGAAGCTATGGAAAAGTACAAGAGTTTTGAGGTCCTGTTTCACTTTTTGTCGATGAGCGACGCACCTCCGAAGTCGCCACAAATACAGGCCTTACGATTGTTTTTAGCATTCTTTCATTGAGCATGTAATTCCTCCACTGTTTTTATACTTATTCCACTCATTTTCTGGCTCTAACAATCGTCGTTTTCGGCAATTTGCCATATTTAAAAGTCACGCATCAAGCTTTGATAAAAGGAAAACAAGCCAAAGCGTAACTTGGTTTGATATAACCTCGTTTTAATTTATAATGGCGATACCCACGAGTTTTTATGAGAGGTGCCAAAAAGTTTTGAATACGGACGGACTCATATTGGTATCTGCGACGGTGGATTTATAATTTGTATCGATCAGAATATTGATTAGAAATTTTTTAACTAATCCTGATTCTATAAATTTCCGTCGCCGGTATGCTAAATTTTTTCGTGGACAGTAAATCTAAAATAAAATACAATACAATACAATGCAATACAATACAATACAATAAAATGCAGTTGGTTAGGGAATCTAGAAGATGCGAATGACTGAGAGAGAGAGAGAGCGTATCTTTGGGAGACGTTCCGACCGGTTGTTGAAAGGTGAGTTTTTGAAAGAAATAGGAATTTTTTTTAGGAAATTAATATATATATATATTTATATCTATATATATATCTATATATATATCTCTATATATATATATCTATCTATATATATATATAGATCTATATATATATATATATGTATATCTATATATACAGATAGATAGATATAGATAGATATAGATAGATAGATATAGATAGATAGATAGATAGATAGATAGATAGATAGATAGATAGATAGATAGATAGATAGATAGATAGATAGATAGATATAAACAGTTTGCTAATTTTATTTAATAATATTTACAGGTTTATTAATGCTTTTAATGACCGGTCGGAGTTGTGTCTCAAAGTGAGTGATAGTTTTGTATGTGTGCCTGTGTGGGTATCTTTGGGGGTGCATAGTGTAGAATAGGACTAGTGTGGGAACTGAGGGTTGGTAGTAGTTTGTTAGCGTAGGATGGTACAGTATGAATGAACTGAATGCCGTATATTGTGTGCCTGGGTTATTTGAAATGAATTTGTAATTTCGGGGGTGAATAAAAGGGATTAATTGGTTATAGGCCTATTATTTTATAAAATGTTATGTAAAATCTTGTATATGAATTTTCGTAATTGTTGGAGATGCTGTTGAGTATTTTGGATACATGGAATAAAAGTAGTTTTGATTCCCTCAGTTACTGACCACGTTATTATGTTAGTGTTGTGATGGTTAATATTTGTATTTCTCAGACTGGCTGTAGTATGGAATCTTAATTTATAGTAAATTTAGCGCACCTGCCCTAGGCAGTCTGTGACAAACAGCCCCAAAACAAAATGGCAATGAGAGAGAGAGAGAGAGAGAGAGAGAGAGAGACAGAGAGAGACAGAGAGAGACACACACACACTGAGGGAGGGAGAGAGAGAGAGAGAGAGAGAGATAGCTGTGAGTTTGTGTTCTGTTTGATTATTATTATTATTATTATTATTATTATTATTATTATTATTATTATTATTACAGGCCTTTTTATATAGCGCTTACCTATTAATATAGCTGTAACTAGTGCTGAACAAGTTACTTTTAAAAACCTGTAAAGAAATATAACTGCGACTGAAATCAATGAAATAATGACATAAAAAGTAAGTTAAGACACATATAATGAATTTGACTAACACAATTGTACACACGCGTGCGCACATACACTGACACAGCACGCATAGAACACAAGTTTAACTATAATACGTGAATTAAGAAAGTAGAGTTAAGAAGTTTAAAAAAGAATAATAAAACGATTGGCTGTACATGATCGCTTTCCGCTTTCTGTCAGAAAGGTAATGAACACAATTTATAGATGTTACATAGACAGTTAGGATACAACACCCGGGCCGAGAACGAGGCAAGGCGAGAACGTCACAGGTCATAAGCATACTTGAACAGGTGAGTTTTAAGGGACGTCTTGAAGGTGGTGGAGGTATTGATAGCATTTGTACACCCATAACATGAGAGAGTGTGAGAGAGGGAGGTATTTTATTCTGTGACTTTCTTTGTTGTTACTTTTTATTTCTAATTACCGGTGTTACCGTGCAGGCGGCAGCTTTGTGTATTGCTGCCAAGGAATGATTGTTGATGTGAAATATAATGTTGGTACAATGGTTTACAGGAAGTGGCCATGGAGTCTGTGGTTTTCCGTTGTATAGGTTACGTGTGATGATGTACTTGCATCGTGTTGACATAAGTGTGAAAATCAGTCAGTCAGTCAGTGTTTGCAAGGAATAACATTAGGTCCGGGAGTGTTTGTTATAAAGTAATGTAGTGTATTGACAGTGGGTCGGTCACTGGCCGGTGAAGTCCCATCCAGAAGATTTAGGAGCGCAGAGTCCGTCTTTCCTAGTCACAGTGGCGCCTTATGGCCCTACTGCAGTTAGAAGTCCGGAGCAAGTCAGGAACTAACGAAAGAGCCGAGCTGTGGATCTTCGCGGTCATTCGCGGCAAGGATTTTCAAGCAAACAAAAGTAGCTGTAGCTGGGAGCTACATTCTTACAGCAGGGCTACTTGTTCCCCTCCCTCCGTCCCTCCGTCCCTCCCTCCCTCCCTCCCTCCCTCTCTTCTTCCCCCCCCACGCCCCTCCCGGAATTGTACGGCTATAGTACGATTGGAAGGCTGTAGTACAAGTGTAAGGTTGTAGCACAAGAGGCGTGAAAGTGGAATGGTGATGGTAACAGCATGACCACAGTGACAAGTATTGGGAAAAGGGAGGCAACTAATGTTTGTGTTTTATTTGGAAGTAGGAAGAGTTATGCGGGCGGATAGAACACTGAAAGTTACTAACAGCATGACCACATTGACAAGTCTTGGAACTTTGTCCTTTTATTAGCAAAATCACCTATAAGTAAAGCATGAAACAAGGGGGGCATTTTAGGCAAAAAAGGGGAAAAGGGGGGATGGGGAATTAAATTAAAAAACAATGAAGGGCACCAAAAAGCTGCTCCATAGGCATCACAAGATAAACCTCTGAAATGTCAAACACCCGTTTTGATTTTTATGTTGGGTCAACATGGAAAGAAAAATGTACAGCATTTGATGGTTCACAAAATAAGACAGAAGGGAATGCACAATATATAAATAGTGACATAACTCAAACTGCAATAAAGCGGCTTAAATTTAGCAACCTGTTCTTTGATTCAATATTCGTGGAAACAAGAAAATAGAAGTGAGACATAAAATTAAAAGAGCACTGTGCGTCACTATTGGAAAAGTGAAAAAAATAATCCCAAAAAACCGGCTCAAAGCAGACAATCTGCGTTTAGATGTAGAGTTCAATAACTGATTTCGGTTGATTCCTGAAGTATTGAGGTATTAAAGAAAGTCTGTTAAAAACCAAGACCGAATTTGTACATGTAAAGAGATAATGAAATTCATCACCTAGTTCATCCAGATCACACAGAGTACACAGTCTATGTTATCTCTGAATATTCAAATATCTAAGTGATTGAATTGGCAGTTTGTGACAGCTGAGCCTAAATTTCAATAAGTTTCTTCTCGATAGAGGTGACAAGGACACTAAATCTTTGAAACAGAACGTACTCTTAAAAATTCTATACGTAATACAAGCATTATGAGCGAATACATCCTGATGACAGGTTTGCAAGAAGTGGTCTCTCAAGCGTTGTTTGACCATGGTCTTAAAGGTATTGAAAGAGTATTTACAGCCGTTTATGGAAATGAAAGACATACCAAGATCATTTAGGAGAGAGCGAACAGTACTTTTTGAGGAGAGTTTATAATCAGAATAAAGAAATAAATAAGAGCATAGTCGAAACATAAGTACTGACATTCTAAGAGAATCATTGCAACAATCAATACAAAGTTTAACCAGAAACACAGTAGGCGGCAGTTAGCTTCTAAGGAAACCGGAAAACAGTCAACTTGACCTAAAACCATACAGTTCGGCGTACTAGTTTGAACATTAAGAATCAAATTGAGAACTTTTAGTTGTAATCGATCACATAGTATTATTTTTGCAGGTGCCCATACCTCGCAGTTATACAATGAAATCGGTTTTACACATTAATGAAAAAGCTCTAACTGAATATCAAGGGGCAAATCCAGTTCTCTTTATTATTTTAAAAAGTGCAAACATAGCACGTTGAGCTGATACACTCATGGATTTGATATGGGAAAAGGGAGGCAAGTAATGTTTTTGTTTTATTTGAAAGTATGAAGAGTTATGCGGGCGGACAAAACACTGAAAGGTACTAAAGGCATGACAAGTTTTGGGAAAAGGGAGGCAAGTAAGACAGAAGGTGTGTTGTGTATATAATCTGTGTAGTTGAGATGAATGGTTCCGGGAGTGATGATATAAGGCGTGGTTAGATTACCGTCCTCGGACACAGGAGAGAGAGAGATTACTGTTATATAGCTCACTTATAAGCTAAGAGAGCTTCTCAAAGCGCTGGCCACTACTATCCAGCAATCACAAAATAGTTTGCTGAAGTCAGGATTCCAACCCACGTCCGCCGAGACGCACGTGCACAATTCGTGCGCTCTGACGACTGAGCTATCCCTGCCGCCACAGGAGCGTATAAATCATATGAAATTATTGTTGCTTTAGGTCCAGCGGACTCTTCCGAGCCAAGTCAGGACCGGATAACCCACAATCCGCATAAAAGATCTCCTGAAACAACCCTAGTGGTAAACCCGAAAGGTCTCTACGAACCAGTCACTTTATAATAAAGACACCCCACGCAGGGGACGGCTGAAGCTTCACCCCAAGTTATTGACCCCCCGTAAAAAAAAAATAGAATACAAACATTATTATAAATTATGAAAAAAAACATACATATAAAATGCCTACATTGCTAAATAATAACATCATAGGAAGCCTAGTGACCATCTGGCAAAAAGCGTCCAAATTTCCCAAGCTGATCCAACAGACCTCATACACAAATAAGGAGTCTTGTGCCGGAAGAGTTTTTGAAGAAAAAAAGGTAGGAGACTGGTCTAGCGAAGGAGACGATAGTATAGCAGATTGATAGAACAGAGCAGGAATGAGAAAGAGCAAAAGAGAAAGACAGCGACAGTTGGAATTTAAAGCACTAAATTTCCAGGAAGTGGGGATACTATTTGTACTGAAACCCCCGGCACCCCAACGGGGGAGTATACATCCTATAAGGCATTTCGCATGAAGTAGATTAACGTCTTTAGTTTATTTTAGTTGAGTGTAAATGCATTTAACGTCCCCGGACATCGTGGCATATAGGAGACTTATTTTTTTTTAAAAACTAGATGATATTATATAGCAAAGAGTAAAATCCATCAGGACCACATGTAAAAACAGATATGATAGAAATCACGCAACCAGCACAAACATTAATTCCAAAAGAAAAGTTATATGTATAAACACAGATGACCAGTTACATAATTAAAATACTTTTTGTTTGGACGCCAACTTGGGCTCAAATACTTGTTATATATTAATAAAAGGATAAAGTTAAAATCAATCCAGCTCATAAGAGTTATAACTTATATGGATTGTCATACAATGTATTAATGAGCATTTATAGAAAAAGTGTCAACATGTACTGTTAACAATTCTTTTAAATGAATTGAAATATAATTAAGATAGCCAGTAATAGGCCATGTAGTTGTACGATATGTGGTGTACATAAAAATAATAATAAAAAAAGGTTATCGGATAACGAAATAATATTATAACTTGCCCTAAGGCATTTCTATCCGAGGGTACTAAAAGTATAAAACGAATAATTACAATTGCATGAATAAAAGTCCTAAGCAAGTGGGCTAATTAAATCGTATTATACCAGCTGTGTACTAGCTGTATTATCCCGAAGGAAAATACGACCAAATGAACATATCACTGAATAAGTACAAAATGTGGTCAGAGCGACTGAGCCACAGGTGAGTCAAGAATAAGTTTGGCCACTTGAACCACCACCCCCAAGCCAGCCGTAAGGACCAAAGATTTCAACCCCAACATATTGAGGTTTACCCCAGCCAATGTCATCTTATGATGTAGTTCACGAAAGTATTTAATCAAGAGAGGACAATCAAACAAACAGTGGTTAAAGGAGATGTGAGCTCCACAAGTACACCTGGGCTGGTTTAGTTTCGTTTAATAGATTAACGTCCCCGGACACATAAGCGTATAGGGGACCTGGAGGAACAACGAAGCTTAACGTCCTATTGCATCAGCGTTAAGGACGATCACCACGTCGCCACCCTGACAACAATGATTATTATCATCATATCAAAGATTGGTTGTTGTTGTTGTTTGTAGATTATAGTCACACGACACTTTCGCATATAGGTGACTCAAAGATTGGCAGGACACAGAGCGTATATATATATATGTACAAAGTCTCCGCGCGCGGGTCAAAACAAGCATCGAAATGCAGCCCTGTCATTGGTGCTAAAATCGAGCTGTTAATGTTCGGGGCAGTAAATCCTGCATGTAGAATTTTTGAATGGTTTGGCATCGGTTGTTCCCCCGAGAATGTAGTACAGTGCAAGATTGTAACCTTTACTCATTTTATTTCATCTGATGTGATGTGATGTGTTGTGATGTGATGTGATGTTTGTTAGCTTACGTTAATTTACCTTAGCTTAGCTTAGTTTCGCAAAGCATAGCATAGAATAGCATAGGATAGCATAGCATAGCATATCATAGCATAGCATGCGCCAGATACGAAACATGGAAAATACAACATGTAAGGTATGGTATGGCGAAGAAATGAATTCCCTTCCCCCCCTTCTTCTCTCCCTCCCTCCCTGCCTCCGTCGCTGCCCGCCCCCTACCTCCTCACCCTGTACCTTCATCAAAAAAAGAAAAGGAAAAGAAAGGATGAATGGTGGAAATGTGTAGTAGTAGGTGAATGCGTATATGAAAAATAGGGGACGGGTGAACCACCACTTAGGGTATGAAGAGTTAGTTTAGTTTTATAGATTAACGTCCCCGGACACATAAGCGTATAGGGGACGGGTGAAACACAAATTTTCGTATGAAGATTGTTTTGTTTGTATGTAGATGTTTGTTGTTTTTTTTGTTTGTATGTAGATTATAATCACACGACACTTTCGCATATAGGTGACTACTGGACCGATTTATACTGACACGAACGAAAAACTGGGAGATTAACGTCCTAATGTTTGATAAACGTTAAGGACAATTATATAAGGAGAATTATACTGACACTGGTATTAGATTAACGTCCCCAACACCAAAGCGTAAGGGGGACGACTCACTCATACTGACACCTTTCTTTTT
>JBAHVR010000109.1:25000-35000 GCA_036898135.1 Oncomelania hupensis
AAAGGTTATGTTAAAAACCCATTACATGTAAAGGTTATGAAAGTTCCCAGAATGTAAAGATTTATAACAACCCACTACTTCGTTTTTTTTCTGACTGGCCAAAGAAATTGTCACCAAAAAATTAAGGAAACCTTTACATTCTGGGAACTTTCATAACCTCTACACGTAATGGGTTGTTATGATAACCTTTACATCCTAGGAAGCTCTACATAACCCTTACATTACCAGAAGTTTGCAAAAGTTCTAAAAGGGGGTGTGTCTTTCATGCATGCATGTTAAAGTTCCAAGCCCACTGACGTCCCCTTTTTAGAATGTTTCCAAACTTCCGGTAATGTAAAGGTTATGTATAGTTGTTTGCTTCCCACAGGATCAAACTTAGTTCTCTAATTATGACAATTAATAAGGGCTTAAAATAATACACATTCATAACCCCCCCCCCCCCCCCAAAAAAAAAAAAGTATAGGATACATAACAAAGAAAACAATCCACAAAACATATATTTTAAAAATGGTTGCAGTGAACATGTTGATGCTCACTCATACTCAATGAAACTGGTACTTGATACTTGACGAATTTGTTCAAGCAAGTACATACAATACAATACAATACAACAAATCTTTATTATCCCATAAGGAACTTCACAGCAATGTATGTCAGGCATATAAAACATATAATTAAAAACAGTCATGTTATAACATTTAACAAAGCTACAAAATCAATACTAAATTTATATACATTCTATAAATCTAATCACTTGCGTACTCTTACACTTCATCTTTTCCTTTAAACACCTATCCACGCACTCTGGTTCTATCACACGTATGTCAATGGCCTTTTTAGACAGTTAAAATATAATAAAAATACATACAAACATAGTGTATATGATAGTTTACCACTCTGGAGTTATAAAAAAGTATTTTGTTGCAACAGTGTTACATAAATAATCTGAGTTTAATATGAGTCTTAGTAGGTCAACAATATATAACTGTATGAAACTATGATCAACATAAGCAATAATTCTGTTGACTGATTATAACAGTTGTCCAAAAATACAGGTAAAGCACGTAAATGGTATTTTAAAAGTTGGTTTACAGACATTCATAGTAAACACACACATATTATACACACACTCACAAACACACACATGCACACGCGCATGTCTTCATAAGAACATGCACATACACTCAGCGAGATAGTTGGGAGACTCCTACATCAAGACAGTCTTGTGTTTGAGGGTCTGGCATTGGCCTCATTTAGCATAGTATCTGAGCTGTTCAGTATCAAAGCTGTTCCAATGCAACTGTTAGACTGATGGCAGCAATTTTTTTTTTAGTATGACAGGTGTGTGACAGAAATGTGTCACAAAGGTCACACGATTTCTGCAGCCAATATTTCCATAATTATGCAGCAGTATTGGGTGAAAGCTGCAACAAACTTTAGAATACTATGTTACTTGTTGTTTTCAGTAACATTACCAGGCATATGAATACAAGTACTCCTGTCCATTACAGTGCATGACAGGAGATGTTTGAGTGATGTATTTATGATAGAACCATGCATGTCATTTACACTATTACGAGTACACTAAGGATGTAATGTCATGTCACGTCACTCGAGCAACAACAAGTGTGAAAGAAACCCTTCTCTGGAAAAAGTGTGGTCCTGAAAAGGACCGAAAGGGTAAGGATGTAGAGTGGGAACAAGGACAATTTAGGCCTTGCCTCCTGGAGCCTTGGACTGAGTCTTCTTGGGTAGAAGGACAGCTTGGATGTTGGGCAAGACACCACCCTGTGCGATGGTAACGCCAGACAGAAGCTTGTTCAACTCCTCGTCGTTACGGATAGCCAGCTGAAGGTGACGGGGAATGATTCTTGTCTTCTTGTTGTCACGAGCGGCGTTGCCAGCCAACTCCAAAACTTCAGCAGCCAAGTATTCCAACACTGCCGCCAAGTAGACGGGAGCACCAGCACCCACACGCTCAGCATAGTTTCCTTTACGCAGCAGACGGTGGATACGTCCGACGGGAAACTGCAGTCCAGCTCGGGATGAGCGAAGACTTGCTCTTTCCCTTGACTTTTCCTCCTTTTCCTCGTCCAGACATGGTGAAAGTAGTAGTGGTAGTAACAACAGCGAGAGCGAGTGCAATGTGCAGATTATAGTCCCTGCGCGAAAAAAAATTCCCTTTTATAACCAGCTAGGCTGTCCCGCGCCACCCCTCTGCTGCGAAGCAACGCACCAATGAAGTGGCGGTATCAAGGCAAAATTCAGGCGCACGGCATAGCGCGCGCGGCTTCACTGAATAAAAATACTTTCTTACGCGCAAAAAAATAATAGTAACGCTCGCTTTTGCTCATCATGCCTCCTAAAGTTAGCTCCAAGGGTGCCAAAAAGGCCGGCAAGGCCAAAGCCGTTCGCTCCGGCGACAAGAAACGCAAGAGGAAGAGGAAGGAAAGCTATGCCATCTACATCTACAAGGTGCTGAAACAAGTGCACCCCGATACTGGCATCAGCAGCAAAGCCATGTCCATCATGAACAGCTTCGTCAACGATATATTGAGAGAATCGCCGCTGAAGCTTCCAGACTGGCTCACTACAACAAACGATCTACCATCACCAGTCGCGAGATTCAGACTGCTGTTCGTCTTTTGCTTCCAGGTGAACTGGCCAAGCACGCTGTCAGTGAGGGCACAAAGGCCGTCACCAAGTACACCAGCAGCAAGTAAAGTTGCTATGCTTGTAGTCCTCTTCACTTCATAACAAACTTCACCTCCGGTCCTTTTCAGGACCACACTTTTTCCCGGGAAAGTGAACAATATTATTCTGGCTTACTTTGACAATGAATGAGTATCTATGTTTGCATGTTTTAATTCGTTTGGTGTCCCCATCATGCTTCGTGTAAATCGTCCGAATAGCCCAAAAGTACACTTGAAAGTTTGGTACAAAGCCTTCCAATGCATTATGAATAGGATACAGATCACAGTAAAAAGAATCTCTCATCCAGTCCAAACAAGGAGTTCGGTTTGTGTAATAATATCCATGGTACCTGTGAAACACCAGGAACCCAGTACCTCTGAGACTTAAGTGATACTGTTATATTTGTATGAGTGTTGGGAGTGTTTTGTGTTTTCCTCTGTCGTTGCTATACTTCCTGTGAAATGTATACTCAATATAACTCTGAAGTTGAGCTGCTTCTCCGAGTCTGCTTGTATGTTCTTAACATGCAAATAACTTGCAAATAGTTTAAACTTATGACTTACCCTATTCTTGGAGTATGACCAGATGTGGGTAGCATACTAGTTTGTGTACTGTACAGGGTATGTTTACACAAAATGTGTACCGTGTCGCTACTGTATCTGTTCAAGAGCCAAAAATAGAACTGTAAAACAACCAACCATACAAAAAAAAGAAAACGATGATTATGGGAAAGGACACAGATCACAGTCAAAAGAATATCTCTTCCAGTCCAAAGAAGCAGTTCGGTTTGTGTAATGATATCCATGGTACCTGTGAAACACCAGGAACCCAGTACCTCTGAGACATAAGGGATACTGTTATATTTCTATGACTGTTGAGGGTGTTTTCTCTTTTCCTCTGTCGTTGCTATACTTCCTGTCAAATGTATACTCAATATAACTCTGAAGTTGAACTGCTTCTTCGAGTCTGCAGGGAGCGTGAGTGAAGGGCACACATGCGAGAATATAAACAATAACATGACAAGCCTTCCAATGCATTATGATTATGTGACAGGACACGATACAGATAAAAGTAAAAACAATCTCTCATCCAGTCCAGACAAGGATTTCGGTTTTCGCCTGCCATAACATGAAGTGAGGAAAAGAAAGATGAAACCCTAAAACATGCAACATAAAACCCATCCTGACTAACAATCTCCATTCTGTTTCATTCTCACTATTCTCAAAAATAGATATCTATGAAATTTAATTCTATACATTAATAACGTCCCCCAAAAATTATAAACATTCATAGAATGTAACTATAGACTATATGACAAAAGAGAAACCACAAAACATCAATTTGAAAGAAATGGCTACATAAACATGCTGATGCTCACTCATAGGTACACTAAAATAGAGATAACATGACGCAGGCACGGACACACGGAAAAGTATAAAAAGTAGTTTGTAAAATTAAAAAAAAAAAGAAAAATAAAAATACCAACAACACCCGGTGTTCCCAGGCGGTCACCCATCCAAGTACTAACCGGGCCCGACGTTGCTTAACTTCGGTGATCGGACGAGAACCGGTGTTTTCAACGTGGTATGGTCGTTGGCGAATACAAGTAGAGATTCACTGAATATAAAGCCAATGGCGCCTGCTGTTCGCTTTGTGTCGTTTCATTTGCTGGTTTGGTGTGATTATTCATTTATACTGATGACTTGTACCTATGCATTTGTCCCACCCTTTTTATTATTGTGTGTTTTCTTTGTCCTTGTACTAATTTTATTGTGCTGAAGATGTAACCCAAAGTACAGAAACCTTTCTTGTGAAAACTTGTGGTCCTGAAAAGGACCGAAAGAGGATGTTGTAGGTAGGTAGATGTGGCTGCTGCTGTTGTTGTTTTAAGCACGCTCTCCACGGATACGGCGAGCAAGCTGGATATCCTTAGGCATGATGGTCACACGCTTAGCGTGGATGGCACACAGGTTGGTATCCTCGAAAAGGCCGACCAGGTAAGCTTCGCTGGCCTCTTGAAGAGCCATAACGGCGGAGCTCTGGAAGCGGAGATCGGTCTTGAAATCTTGAGCGATTTCACGAACCAAGCGCTGGAATGGCAGTTTGCGGATCAGCAATTCGGTGCTCTTCTGGTAACGACGGATTTCACGGAGAGCGACAGTGCCAGGCCTGTAACGATGTGGCTTTTTTACTCCACCGGTGGCTGGTGCACTCTTGCGAGCGGCTTTGGTAGCCAGCTGCTTACGAGGAGCCTTTCCTCCCGTAGATTTGCGAGCGGTCTGTTTAGTACGAGCCATGACGACGATAGAAAATCAACTGATACGGATTTGGAGTAAAAAAACCACTATATATGCAGAAGAGTGAGTCACCCTTACAGAAAGCGACTTTACAGCTCAGCCAATCAGAATGCGCCTGTATTGACAACAGTGCCTCTCTCTCTCTCTCTCTCTCTCTCTCTCTCTCTCTCTCTCTCTCTCTCTCTCTCTCTCTCTCTCTCTCTCTCTCTCTCTCTCTCTCTCTCTCTCTCTCTTTCTCTCTTTCTCTCTCTCTCTTTGTATAGCTTTTCTCATATAACAAGGCCGAATGGCGTACATCTCGAGTTGCACAATGTGCATCGCAAAAATAGAAGTACTTCGTAAAATCATCAGTTTGTGGTTTTCAGTTGTTAGTACACTCATTTGATTGGAAACTATGCACAATTGGCTAACAAACGTGTTATTTGTGTGTGTGTGTGTGTGGGTGTGTGTGTGTGTGTGTGTGTGTGTGTGTGTGTGTGAGTGAGCATTGAAGGAGATGATCAATGTAGCTATTTCATTATGTATGTCCTGTGCGCCTTCAGTGTTCATGATCCCTTCTCCCATTTTTTCTTGTTTAATATTTATTTTTAAAACATGCACTTGTAACTCTGAAGCTGACAAGAGTAACTGAACATTTCTTGTGAAAAAGAGTGGCCCTGAAAAGGACCGTTGAAGTTGAAAAGTAATTGGTGAAGGCTAAGAGGGTTTAACCACCGAATCCGTACAGAGTGCGGCCCTGACGTTTGAGTGCATAGACCACATCCATAGCGGTGACAGTCTTCCTCTTGGCATGCTCAGTGTATGTGACTGCATCACGGATGACGTTTTCCAAGAAAACCTTCAACACACCTCGCGTCTCCTCGTAGATAAGTCCAGAGATACGCTTCACACCACCACGACGAGCGAGACGACGAATAGCGGGCTTCGTGATACCTTGGATGTTATCACGGAGTACTTTGCGATGGCGCTTAGCACCACCCTTTCCCAAACCCTTTCCACCTTTGCCGCGGCCAGACATTGTTCAACTATGTGTTTTTGCTGCAGATACAAACAAGACACTGCACCCCTGCATTTTTTGCGTTTATATATAGCAAAGTCTCCGCGTGCGGCTTCAAAACAAGCATCAAAATGCAGCCCTGTCATTGGTCCTAAACTCGAGTTGTATTTTTCGGGGCAGTAACTCCTGCATGTAGAAATTTGGAACGCTTTCGCATCGGTTGTTCCCCCGAGAGAGTAGCACATGTGCATACTATGTGTGTGCGTTTGTGTGTGTGAGACCACGTCACCAGATCATCAGGTCTTGCAAATACCATCGTGCAAGGCACAGTGCAAGGAGGTAAAAGAAAAGGGAGAGAGAAAAAGAGAATTCGAGACTGGACTGGCTTGACACTGAGCGAAATTGCACGCTGGTTAAACGATCATCTGTGGTGCCCCTACGGCCTCCGAGTTATAGGATAGAGAACAATATAGGACTTGAACGTACTTTCTTATGACGGACGTCGTAATATTTTGACGTCAAAACCGTCTTCAGTTAGGGTTTTTGGCCTAATACCAAACCCTTACCCCAGACCCTTTCAAACTCTAACCGAAACCCTAATGGAAACCCATTAGCTATTACTACTGTTACTGTTACTACTACTACTACTACTACTACTACTACTACTACTACTACTACTACTACTACTACTACTACTACTACTACTACTATCACCTGTCGCGTTATACATATATTTATATTAATATATATATATATATATAATATATATATATATATATATATATATATATATATATATATATATATATATATATATATATATATATATATATATAATATATATATATATATTGATGTTAAAGAATGAATGAACAGACTGAAAGAAATTTATATAAATAGAATCAATTTCCTCTTCTTACTAACAACACATTCTTTCTGAACTAAGCCAAACATTAACTATTATCATATAAATTTAACGCACTGAAGAATTTATATGCATTGAGAACAACATGTTCAAATAACTATTACCATATACATTGCATATCTTGAAGAATTATAACGAATCAACCTTGATGAAGGACGATGAATGATTCGCATGGCGCAATGGACACAAGCACAAGACTACCCCTTTCTCAGCTTCACACATCGAATCTTAACTTACCAGCTCAGGATTCGTTTGTTGTGTTTACGACACGTGTTGTTTAGGGTGAGACGAGCTTTTCGAACCAAATGTATGACCTATGTAATCCAAAATAGTGGTCTGGCATGAACATATGTTTCTTGCCCTCCAAAGATGGTCGCTCCAATGTTTTCCCAACGTATAGTTCCCACATTCAGCCAATCGAAAGGATGGTACACAAATTGTCTATGGTAGCAACAATCTAAAAATGAACCACACTGCATCATTCTGAGAACAATATTATCGTCACTGTCTATGACGTCTTATGTCTATGACGCATTGTCTATGGTAGCAACAATCTAAAAATGAACCACACTGCATCATTCTGAAAACAATATTATCGTCACTGTCTATGACGTCTTATGTCTATGACGCATTGTCTATGGTGTAGCAACAATCTCAAAATGAACCACACTGCATCATTCTGAAAACAATATTATCGTCACTGTCTGTGACGTCTTATGTCTATGACGCATTGTCTATGGTAGCAACAATCTAAAAATGAACCACACTGCATCATTCTGAAAACAATATTATCGTCACTGTCTATGACGTCTTATGTCTATGACGCATTGTCTATGGTAGCAACAATCTAAAAATGAACCACACTAAAAAAAACATGTCTAACACTGCGTGATTCTGAAAACAATATTATCGTCACTGTCTATGACGTATTGTCTATGACGCATTGTCTGGACTAAAGGCAGAATATCTAAGATGCATGTAGAATAGGCGCTTGTATCGCGACATCACCACATATACCTCTTTTCTTTCTTTCTTTTTTTTTTCTTTTCTTTTTTTAAGTCCACACTTTTTGGAACGCACACCATTACCTGTCTTTTTAGAAACACTCAGACGTCACCGCCCATACCTTTTTCTTTCTTTCTTTTAGAACACACGGAACACATCCACGTGCCGTCTTTCCCTGCGGCTCATACGTCATAACCTACCTGTCGTTGGTTTCTTAATTTCGTTCTATTTACTTTTAGTTCAACCAACTACGTCACTAGTTTTTTTACGCAACACAGAGAGAGGGAGGGAGGGGGAGGGAAGGAGGGAGGGAGCGAGGGATTTAGCGAGGGAGGGACAGAGGGTAGTAGTAGTAGTAGTAGTAGTAGTAGTAGTAGTAGTAGTAGTAGTAGTAGTAGTAGTAGTAGTAGTAGTAGTAGTAGCGCTGCCTGGCTGCCTGTTTTTATAGCATGGGTCATGTGAATGAAACAGTCACCTCTCCCCAACGCGTTGTTGTATTCTTTCCGTTTTCTTGGTGACTAAGTCCAACGATGGGGCGTGAACATAATTGGTAAATATGAAGAGACAGGGTGCAGTGGTTCTCGTGTTATTGGAGTTTTGCGACGCAAATCGCGCAACTATTCAACAGTTTATCTATCACCAATCCGGTAAGTATCCCATAACAATTCCAGTAAGGTATCCTATCTTGTATGTATATCTGGGTTAGGGTTATGGTTAGGGTTAGGGGTTATGGTTAGGGTTAATAAAATGTTAGGGTTAGGGTTAGTAAAATGTTAGGGTTATTAAAATGTTAGTGTTATGGTTAGGGTTAGGGTTATGGTTAGGGATAATAAAATGTTAGGGTTAGTAAAATGTTAGGGTTAGTAAAATGTTAGGGTTAGGGTTAGGGTTAGGGTTAGGGTTAATAAAATGTGTTAGGGTTAGGGTTAGTAAAATGTTAGGGTTAGGGTTAGTAAAATGTTAGCGCTAGGGTAACCCGAAGGGTTACCCTACCCTAACTCTAACATTTTGCTAACCCTAACCCTAACCGGTTACCCTAACCCTAGCATTTTAATAACCCTAACCCTAACCCTAACATTTTAATAACCCTAACCCTAACCCTAACATTTAACTCACCCTAACGTAATCCTATAAACCCTAGAGTTACCCTAACCCTAACCCTTCTTCTTCTTCTTCTTCTTCTTCTTTTTTTTCTTCTTCTTCTTCTTCTTCTTCTTCTTCTTCTTCTTCTTCTTCTTCTTCTTCTTCTTCTTCTTCTTCTTCTTCTTCTTCTTCTTCTTCTTCTTCTTCTTCTTCTTCTACTTCCTCTTCTTCACATTAAGGATGTAGTCAAACCACGCCTTAAAGATTACTATTTTCCCAATCTGGCAATAGAAATGAGCATAACAGTTGTATTACGCTCTCTCTCTCCCTGCCCGACCTTCTCCATCCCTCTCCCCCCCCCCCCCCCCCCCCCCCCCCCCCCCCCCTCGCTTCCTCTACCATTCCGTAAGCAAATACAACAAACAAAGCGAAGAAAAAGAATGAATGCTGTAACATGTTTAGCAGTAGGTGACGTGTGTAAATTGACAATCATGCATTTTGATTGCTCTACATATAGTGTGCATGCCTATGAGTCATGTGTGACCAATATATAATTAGATAAGTTTTGAAACTAATTATGGGCTATTGATCTAGAGAGAGAGAGAGAGAGAGAGAGAGAGAGAGAGAGAGAGAGAGAGAGAGAGAGAGAGAGAGAGAGGGTCTGTGTTATTTGTGATATCATGTACTTTCTTAGTGTGTAAAGTGTCCTCCGTTTATCTGTAATCTTTTTCCTCCCCACTGCATGTTGCTTCTCCTTTCTATCGTTTTCTTTTGTTTGGTTTTATTGATTTTGACTGACAAGACGTATCATCACCTCATTGGCCAACCCGACGCATCTTTTTGGTTTTATGACTGGACTGTTCATTTATTTCCTTTCATTTGTTTTTGGTGCCTGTCTTTCTTGCTCCTCTGTGTTTCTTGTGATTCTTCTCTTTGTGATTGTCGTGTTTCTCCCCCCCTCTCTCTCTCACCCTCTCTCCGGATCTATTGCTCTCTCAA
>JBAHVR010000110.1:0-35958 GCA_036898135.1 Oncomelania hupensis
GGGCGATTTACAGAAGCACAAGTTCACACATTCTGGACACAAAAATACATGTGTTTGACGTTTATAAGAAAATCTTTTCTTTCAGCTTGCCAGTTGAATTGTCGTGGTTTCGGTATAAATAGTATCCCCACTTTCTGGAAATTTAGTGCTTTAAATTTCCACTGTCATGGACTTTCTCCTTTGTTCTTTCTTATTCCTACTCTGTTCTGTCAATCTACTATACTGTCTTTTTCTTTCCTAGACCAGTCACCTACGTTTTTTCTTGAAAACTCTTCCGGGATGATACTCCTCATTTGTGTGTGAAGTCTGTTGGATCAGCTTGGGAGTATTGGACGCTTTGTGCCAGGTGGTCGCTGGGGCTTCATGTGGTGTTATTGTTTGGCAATGTAGACGTTTTGTATGTATGTGTTTTGTTGATATTTTGTGATGATGTTTGTGTTCTGTTTTGTTTTTGTAAACGGGGGTTCAATAGATTAGAGTGTAGCCTCAGTGTCCCCAGCGTAGGATGTATTGATTGTAAAGTCGCAGACTGGTGGAGTGCCTTCGGTGTTACCACTGGGGTTTTCAGCAGATATTTTATGCGGATCAGGGGTGAGTCCTCTTTCAGCGAAGTTTTGGTCATGATTCTGCTCTTTGCAGTCTGCTGGACCCTGTAAGCAATGAATACCTAACTTGCCAGTTGAAGAAACAAACACTTTGTTGTTGTGTACAGGCTGTGTAATACAGCACTTTGTTGTTGTGTACAGGCAGTGTAATTGTATTCTTCAAACAACTAAAACAATATTCTGTAAACAAAGCTTAAAGCTGTTTTTAAGAATTTTAAATTGGACATTGTGCTGTTGTTTTCTTTTTAATTAAAATGTTACAGGTTAGACTTTGCTTGGTCGATTGTTTGTGGTTGGTATGTTTCACTGGCACTGTCACCCGACCATCAAATGCGCACTAACTTTCACCCAACCATCAAATACAAACTCACGAAATGGAAGTGGATATTTGTGTCTATTTTATTTGATGTTCAATCTTTGCTATCTGTCACCCGACTGACTCCCCTCTCAGTCTGACATTTAATAGCCAACCCCATTGGGGTGCCGGGGCTTTCAGTATTAATAGTATTCCCACTTTCTGGAAATTTAGTGCTTTTATGAGGTCTGTTGGATCAGCTTGGGAATATTGGACGCTTTCTGCCAGGTGGTCACTATAATAGGGCTTCATATGATATTATTTAGCAATGTAGGTATTTTATATGTATGTGTTTTGTTGATAATTTATAATAATGTTTGTATTCTATTTTGTTTTTTGTAAACGTGGGTTAGATAAATTAGATAAATGATTTGTGCGCATGTCAAGTACAGATACAGAGCAAATAATGAATCATGTCATGAAATCAATCAGACCATGGCAAATGTGAGTGAAAGGGGGACGCACGTGTGCACGCATGCATTCCATCGCATGGACTTTAAAGATCCGGACGCTCATGTTCTAGACGGGTGAGTGCCGGCTACACAAATATCCCAGCATGCACTAGGTCCCTTCACCTCATCCCCGGTCGCCCTGGATTGTGCTGAGTGGTGTTGGCGTTAGACCATGCGCCCAAAAGTTGCAAGTGGGTGCCTCGGGTGGAGCGAGTTAGATCCTGTATCGGCCAGTGCCTTGACCGCTCTTGAGCTGGTAAAGTGCTATACAAAAGTGGTTAACCTTCCCCGATGGACCTAGCTTAAAAAACCAAACTAACCACACCTCAAATACAACCATCATAATTGTAACAGTTTTGCTTATAATCCATTGCAATTTAATGACTTTATAAATGGATAATTTCGGCACATATTGACCAAATTTGTCACGTTTATGTTAATAAATATAATTACAAATAAATAACAAAGTTTTCATTTCAATAAATTAATGAAATAGTTAATCGTTTAGAGACATACGAAACTCATTTATTAAAAGACAATCTAGCTTTGTGATTATGTTTATTGATAGCTTCTCTTTCTAGGTTAGCCCGAATTAATTCTTTGAATTATTTATAAGTAGCTGCTTGTTATATTCACATTTAACACGTGTTTTTAAAAGTAAACATTATTTTATTTAAAAGCGTTAGCGAAGAAAATTATGTCGCTATGGAGAGTGTTTTTTTTTTTTTTAAACAAACTTCCGGTGTCAGTTATACTTTCCCTGTTCATGTTGAGTTTGAGCAGTTGTTTAGCACGTTAAGAGCTTACATTGCTTTGTTATGGAGGACGATGACAATCCAGTGCTGTCTGAGGTGAAGCTGGAGATTGACATTGCTGAGGATCCAGTGGTAGACTGGATGAGATTGCAAGCGTGGCATGCACAAGGTGAGTCGGAGCCGGTAATTAAACATTTACTGAACATGGAAAGTTTACGAATTATCTACAGCCAGTACCGTACATAACATTACGATCAACATCATGGTATCTGTACAGAAAAAATAAACTCCATGCCAGTCAAAATGAAATCTTTGTAATTATCCCATTACTATCCTTCAGGGTTGCTGAGGACAGGGAAAGATGGAGTACGCTGGTTAAACGATCATCTGTGGTGCCCCTACGACCTCCGAGTTACGGGATAGGATAGGATAGGACTATCATGTGAATTGAATGGCTCATCATTTTGTTTTTCTACGACCAAAATGTATTTGACTACAATGTCATTTGTTTTTTCTTCTCAGATGTCAAAAAGTGGTGGGAAATGTTGTCAGGGCTCCTTGAAAAACATTTACTGAAAAGGATTCGGATAATGGTTCATCATAGAAAAGGATTAGAATAATGGTTCATCATAGAAAAGGAATAGGATAATGGTTCATCACAGAAAAGGATTGGGATAATGGTTCATCACAGAAAAGGATTAGGATAATGGTTCATCACAGAAAAGGATTGGATAATGGTTCATCACAGAAAAGGATTGGGATAATGGTTCATCACAGAAAAGGATTAGGATAATGGTTCATCACAGAAAAGGATTATAATGGTTCATCACAGAAAAGGATTAGGATAATGGTTCATCACAGAAAAGGATTGGGATAATGGTTCATCACAGAAAAGGATTAGGATAATGGTTCATCACAGAAAAGGATTAGGATAATGGTTCATCACAGAAAAGGATTAGGATAATGGTTCATCACAGAAAAGGATTAGGATAATGGTTTTCACAGAAAAGGATTATGATAATGGTTCATCACAGAAAAGGATTAGGATAATGGTTCATCACAGAAAAGGATTAGGATAATGGTTCATCACAGAAAAGGATTAGGATAATGGTTCATCACAGAAAAGGATTAGGATAATGGTTCATCACAGAAAAGGATTAGGATAATGGTTCATCACAGAAAAGGATTAGGATAATGGTTCATCACAGAAAAGGATTAGAATAATGGTTCATCACAGAAAAGGATTAGGATAATGGTTCATCACAGAAAAGGATTAGGATAATGGTTCATCACAGAAAAGGATTAGGATAATGGTTCATCACTGAAAAGGATTAGGATAATGGTTCATCACAGAAAAGGATTAGGATAATGGTTCATCACAGAAAAGGATTAGGATAATGGTTCATCACAGAAAAGGATTAGGATAATGGTTCATCACTGAAAAGGATTAGGATAATGGTTCATCACAGAAAAGGATTAGGATAATGGTTCATCACAGAAAAGGATTAGGATAATGGTTCATCACAGAAAAGGATTAGGATAATGGTTCATCACAGAAAAGGATTAGGATAATGGTTCATCACAGAAAAGGACTTAGGATAATGGTTCATCACAGAAAAGGATTAGGATAATGGTTCATCACAGAAATTGGATTAAGATAATGATTAATGGTTAGGTTTAGCCCACCCACCCTCACACTAACACAATAGTTTGTTTTGTCCTGACCTTTCTGTGGATTGTGCAGTGAATGAGTACAGGGTGCTGAACTTAACGAGGGCAAAGTTGTTTCTGCATGATTTATTTTAACTGAAATCGTGAACTTTGTTATTCTTTGATTGATCTTTGGAGGTTTATTTACTGTCACCTGTAATACTTAGGTAAGAGGAAAAGATATAAGTTCATATGTGATGGCTTTTCAGTTTATCATTATGCTTGCTGTCAGGAATTATTCACATCAAAGCTGTTGTTTTGTTTAGAAATTTCAGGAAGAGAAAGCCATCATGTTTCTCACAGCAGCAGTGAACAGATTGTCAGAGGTACCGCTAATGTGACTGGCAGTGAGTTCAACATAAAGGAAGAATCAGAAAGCAAGACAGCACCTGACAGTTACATGATGGAGCCACATATCCCACTGTTGTGTAAAGTAAAGACAGAACCTGACTGTGACACTGAGGAATATGGTAAGAATATTTACGTACCATAGTCAGGGTTCCCCATTTGCAGTAAATCTAAGGAGTGGAATCACTGTCATTTTACAATTTTTAAGGATTGTTCTGACTCCTTGTGAAGCATTTTAAAGAGTTGTTAAAAAAACAAAACGACAGCGAGATGATTTATATGTTTTGGAATTGGTTGATAGTGCAAAAGGTAAATCAATGAACTTCGAGCTAATTTTTTAGTCACACAGCCATGCTAATTTTAAAAAACGATAATGCGCTCACGACCTTCTCATGCTGTAGATTGTTTTTTTCAGGCATGTTTTCAGTACCAATTGTAACATTTAAGACGTACTTCTCACGCCTGATCAGCAATTCTAAGGCATGATTTTGAGGGACTAAGGTGTGATTTTGCCCAATCTCGGAATAATTATGAGTCCTGATAGTAATGCTTGTCATGGTTTTTTAAAACACTATGTTGTGATTGTAGCTGAAATGCTTTACAGTTTTGCTTCTCTAGATTTCACTTCAGTATATTACAGGCTGTGAGCTAAATACCTTACCTTATGTGCCAGTGAACGAATGTTTAATTCCAGAAGCGTCAAGAACATTTTTCATGGCAGTGAAAGTTCTAGTGCTTCCAAGTTGGTGTGATCTACACAGGAATATGGATGTGAGTGACAACAACTGTTCAGTTTTATCATCCACTGTGGCACTCACCCATGATGTGTTTGCTGATTTCTTTGTTACAGAAAGCAGTGGGCCATTGGAAACGAAAACAGTGTGGGTGAAGACAGAGAGATATATACATCCAATGGACGCTGAGGTAATAATCGAGCTTGTTGTCTTTCTTCTTCCTATCTTATCATATCCCGTAACTCGAAGGTCGTAGGGGCACCACAAATGATCGTCTAATTAGCGTATTCCATCTTTCTCTGTCCTCAGCAACCCTTATGGCTATGTTCAGTGTCAACCCAGTCCTGTCTCGAATGTTGTCATCCCTCCTATTTTTTGTCTCTCTCTCGTTCTGCCTCCTTGCACCGTGCCTTGCAGGATGATCTTTGCAAGGCCTTATGCTCTGGTGATGTGGCCATACCATCGGAGTTTCCGTTTCTTCACCACTGTGAGCATGTCATCATGTTGCCCAACGGCTTGTGTGATGGTCTGTCGGACTTCGTCGTTGGTGATGTGCTGAGTATAGGAAATGCACAGAAGTCTTCTGTAGCACCTAGTCTCCGTGCTTTGTATTCTTTGTGGTAAATCTGTTGTGAGGGTCCATGTTTCGCAAACGTATTGGAATATGGAGATGACAAGTGAGCGCATCCTTACCTTGGAATGTAGACTGATGGTCCTGTCTTTCCAAATAGGCTTCAACTTTGTCAGAGCAGCAGTTGTTTGTGCAATCCTGGAGAGAACTTTCTGTCGGGACCGATTGCTGATACAATGGCTCCTACATATTTGAAGCTATGCACTGTGTTGAGGGATTGGCCTTGGACTTTGATGTCCGTGTTGATGCCATTGGTGTTGTTGGTCATCATTTTGGTCTTATTTGCACTTATTTCCATTCCATAGTCTCTGGAGATGGTGTCAAGCCTCTGTACGAGTTGTTCAAGTTCTTGTTCCTCTCCAGCCAATCCATCAATGTCATCTGCAAAACGAAGGTTGGAGATTGCTCTACCCCCTATGCTGACTGTGCCTTTGTGATCTGTAAGGGCATCTGACATGATGCATTCTAGGAAGATGTTAAAGAGTGTTGGAGAGAGTAGGCATCCTTGACGCACACTGATTGTTGTTTTGAACCAGTTCCCGATGGTGCTGTTGTGGAGGACTGCACTGGTAACCTTGCACTGAATGTCTCTCTTACAAGTCTTCAACACATTAACTGTGCATGGGCGGAGTATGGGAAAGGGAGGCCATAGGTCGTACAAAGCACGCAAATTAGCCCTCAAACAAACAAAATAAATAAATAAATTCAATTAAATAAAATAAATACACACACACACACGTTTCCCTTCTCCTCCACCCTCCACATACCTTCATTGCCATTATGGCATACACCCCTTTAATTAATATTTTTATTGGCCATTATGGCATACACCCCTTTAATTCATATTTTTATTGGCCATTATGGTATACACCCCTTTAATTAATATTTTTATTGGCCATTATGGCTTACACCCCTTTCATTAATATTTTTATTGGCCATTATGGCATACACCCCTTTAATTAATATTTTTATTGTCCATTATGGCATACACCCCTTTAATTAATATTATTATCGGCCATTATGGCATACACCCCTTTAATTAATATTTTTATTGGCCATTATGGCATACACCCCTTTAATTAATATTTTTATTGGCCATTATGGCATACACCCCTTTAATTAATATTTTTATTGGCCATTATGGCATACACCCCTTTAATTAATATTTTATTGGCCATTATGGCATACAACCCTTTAATTAATATTTTTATTGGCCATTATGGCATACACCCCTTTAATATTTTTTTTTGGCCATTATGGCATACACCCCTTTAATTAATATTTTTATTGGCCATTATGGCATACATGCCTTTAATTAATATTTTTATTGGCCTGAATCCACTTGTTTTTTAACACAATTTTGGTAAAACTTTAGGATATTAAAGTTCTGTCCCTTGCACATTTGTATGTATTCAATGACTTCAAATTCAATATTAATTTGGGTTTGGGAAAAGCTTAGTGTAGTTTTGGTACCCACTTAGGCTATTGACCCCTAATGCAGGCTTGGTATGACTGACATAAATCTTTTACTTTCTGAGGACGTAATCTTATATCATCCTCGATCATGTGTGCTTCCATCCCATTGTATTAGATTATATCTCTTTGCATTCAGGATGGGTGAGGAATTACCAACAATGTTTATGCTTGAATTAGAAAAATGCAAAAATGACTATAGACTTAGTAATCGTTTTTTCCAATGTTTAAGCATAAATAGAAGCAGAATGTGGAGTTGTTATCATTTCACAATGTGCACATCTGTAAATCCTCCTGTAATTTATTTTATAAAGTTGTATTTTATTTTTGTTATCGGGGTCTTTTGGCGGTCTATTAGAAGCAGGATCAGGTTAGGTTGTAATAATAATAAATAATAATAATAATGGTATTTATATTTATAAAATTGGTTTAATACGCAATTCTTGCTCATTCACATACCAAAAAGGAAAATCATTGAGCAACAACAACAACAAAAAAAGGGATACATCAAATGGACAAAGATGAGAACTATATATGTTGGAGAGAGTAGGCATCCTTATAATATAGTTATTAATGCCTATCCTCTCCAACACTCTTTAACATCTTCCTAGAGCGCATCATGTCAGATGCCTTTGCAAATCACGAAGGCACATTCAGCATAGGGGTTAGAGCAATCTACAACCTCCATTTTGCGGATGACACTGATGGATAGGCTGGAGAGGAACCAGCTGGTACAGAGGCTTGACACCATCTCCAGAGCCTATGGAATGGAAATAAGTGCAAAGAAGCCAAAATGATGACGAACAAAACTAATGGCATCAACATGAACATCAAAGTTCAAGGTCTGTCCCTCAACACAATGCATAGCTTCAAATATTTAGGAGCCATTATATCAGACAATGGGTCCCAACAAGAAGTCCTCTCCATGATTGCACAAAAAACTTCTGCCCTGACAAGGATGAATCCCATTTAGAAAGACAAGACCATCAGTCTACATTCCAATGTAAGCATGCTGCACTCCCTTGTCATGTCCAGCTTTCTATACACTTGCGAAACATGGACCCTCACAGCAGATCTACAATGAAGAATACAAAGCATGGAGATGAGGTGCTACAGAAGACTTCTGGGCATTTCCTATACTCAGCACATCACCAATGACGAAGTCTGGCAGACCATCACACAAGCCATTGGAAAACATGAAGACATGCTCACAGTGGTGAAAAAACGAAAATTCCGATGGTATGGCCACGTCACCAGATCATCAGGCCTTGCAAAGAACATCCTGCAAGTCACAGTGCAAGGAGGCAGACGAAGGGGGAGACAGAAAAAGAGGTGGGAGGACAACATTCGAGAATGGACTGGCTTAATACTGAGTGAAGCCATGAGGGTTGCTGAGGACAGAAAAAGATGGACTACGCTGGTTAAACGATCATCTGTGGTGCTCCATCAACCTTCGAGTTACGGGTTAGGATAGGATAGGTTAGATCAAAGTTGTGATGCTTTTATGAGTTCTAAGTGTACAATTTGTTTGGATGATGTCTCATTATTCATCGATTGTAAATGTTCAGCACTTTTCTGACTGTAGTCTTGACTTCAGTCATATTTTCTTAGTGATGAAGTAGGATCTTCTTCGTCTTCTTCCTGATAAGTAACCACGATCGTCATGTCGATCACTATGCTACTATTAGGGGTCTGCGCAAATATGAATTTAGGCACTGCTGATGGGTATGTGGGGGGTGGGGAAGGAGGGTTGGAGTGGAGAGAGATAGGGAAGGGGGCGGGGCTGTTGTGGATCAGAGGTGGGCAGAGGCCCTTGACACAAATGTATCAAGAGTTGAGGCCTCTACCACTGACTGTGGTAAGCAGTTCCAGTCCTTAACAGTCCTCGGCAGGAATGAGGCCTGTTGGTACTGGGTGCGGCAGTTTATTTGGGAGTATTGCTGGTTGTGGCCACAGCGCTGTCGTGGTGGTGGGGGCTGCAGCTTTTCATTAAAGTTGACGCAAGAAAGTTCATGACGGATCTTGTATAGCATGGAAAGCCGAGAGAGTTTCCGCCTCTTCTCCAAGGAAGGCCACTGGAGTTGTTGTAGCATGTTCGATACGCTGGAGGTGTTATGATAGCGCCTAAGCACAAAGCCGGCAGCTCGACGTTGCACTTTTTCAATCTGGTTAATATTCTGTTGTTCATGGGGGTCCCATACTGTGGAGCAGTATTCCAGAATCGGTCTCACATACGTCTTGTAGGCAGTTTCTTTGATGTTTTGAGAGCTGACTTTTAGATTCCTTTTCAGGAACCCCAGGGTTTTGTTGGCCTTTGCAGTGATGGAATTGATGTGTTCAGTCCAGCTCATGTTGCTAGTCAGCGTGACGCCCAAGTACTTGGCACTTGTGACTGCCTCGAGTGCATGACCATGAAGCTGGTACTGCGTGTTGTGGGTCTTCCGGCTCCTGGTGACAGACAGCTTGTTGCACTTGCTGGGGTGGAAAGCCATGTCCCAGCGCTCCTCCCATTCTGTCAGCAGGTCGAGGTTACTTTGGAGCCGGGCTTCGTCAGCAGTGGACGATATCTTGTCATAGATGGCTGTGTCATCAGCAAAAAGCCGGGAGGTTGAGGTAAGGGGATTAGGCAGTTCATTAATATACAGAAGAAACAGGCAGGGCCCGAGGACGCTGCCTTGGGGGACGCCTGATTTGACACTGATAGACTGGGACCTGACGCCATCCACAACGACTGCTTGGCTACGTCCGTCCAGGAAGTTTGCGACCCAGGCGTTGATGCTCCCACGGACACCGTAATAGTTCAGCTTGTGGACGAGGAGGGAGTGATTGACGCGGTCGAACGCTTTCGCGAAATCGAGGACCAGGACGTCAGTCTGCCTCCCTGTCGCTAAGTTGGTGATGAGCTCGTCTCAGAACTCGAGAAGTTGTGTTTCACAGGAGCGACAACCCCGGAAGCCGTGTTGCTGCTTGCAGAGGATGTTATTCTGCTCTAGGTGTTTCATGATGGTACTGCTAAGGATGTGCTCCAGCACTTTGCAGCATACACAGGTCAGGGATATGGGTCTGTAGTTGGATGGTTCATAGTGCTCCCCTTTCTTAAAAATTGGTGTTACATTGGCCTCTTTCCAATCAGCTGGTAGTCTGCCGGTGTTGATGGAAGACTGGTAGATGATGGTGAGGATGGGAGCAATGTCACCAGCAAGCTCCTTTAGCACTCTGGGTGTGATGTTATCAGGGCCCGGTGCCTTAGTGAGCTTCAGGTTGTGCAGGAGTTTCCTGACTCCCTCAGCGCCGATGGTGATGTTGTCAATCACTGGGAAGTCCCTAGGTGGCATCCTACATTTGTGGTGGAACTCATCTGCAGTTTATTGTTTTCCCTCACTGAATGCAGTCTGGAATTGCCTATTGAGGGCCTCTGCTTGTGCCGTGGGATCGGAGACTAAACGGCCGTTGACCTTCAGTGGGGCGACGCCTGTGTTGTTGGACCGTTGATGTTTAATGTAGATCCAGAACCTTTTGTGTTTGTTAGCTTGCTGGGGGTCGCTATCTTCAAATGTGTCATTCAGATAGGACCAGTAGGATCTACGAAGCTGTCGCTGGATCTCTCTGCGCAGTATCTTGTTTTCCTCCTTGAGGTCTTCCGTGCCCAGCTTCCTCATCTTCTTGTAAACACGTTCTCGCCTCTTGATGAGCTTGTGAAGTTGGGGAGTTACCCATGGTTTGTTTTCCTTTGCTCTTGTTTGCTTGTGTGGGATGAAGTCGGTTATTGCCGCTCTGAGAGAGTCCCTAAACATAGTCCAGAGCTCTTCTGTACTTGCGGTGGTCTTCTCTGACTCCATCCTCACCAGTAGGTCTGATAGTACTTTCCTGATCCCTTCCCAGTTAGCCAGCTTGTAGAGTGGTATGAGTCTTGGGAGTTGTTTCTTTTTCTGGGGGTGGATGGCAATCTAATAAGGCAATGACTGTAGTCTGACTTAAGTCTAATTTTCTTAGTGATGAAGTAGGAACTAATAAGGCAATGACTGTAGTCTGACTTAAGTCTCATTTTCTTAGTGATGAAGTAGGAACTAATAAGGCAATGACTGCAGTCTGACTTCAGTCTCATTTTCTTAGTGATGAAGTAGGAACTAATCAGACAATGACTGTAGTCTGACTTCAGTCTCATGTTGTTAGTGATGAAGTAGGAACTCATCAGACAATGACTGTAGTCTGACTTCTGTCTCATTCTCTTAATGATGAAGTAGAAACTAATCAGACAATTACCTGCCCCCCTCTTCTCTACCCCACCCGCCATTCCCCATCCCCCTTATTGACATCTTTGATCACTTTATATTTATAGTCAGTGTTTATTGTCAATCTTGGTTTTCTTTTTCAGATTCCAACTACATGTGCTACACAACTGCTTGCTGTCAACTCAACACCACAGTCATTACCGGTCAAGTTCTCTTCTGGCTCAGTCACTCCCCACAGTGAAGTCAGTCTTACAGATCAGGAGTGTGAAACAAAGACACAGCAGCAACAGAAGACTGGAGAACAAAAGTATCATGTGTGTGATGTTTGTAATAAAGCTTTCACTCAGGCTTGTAGGTTGAGCAGACATAAGCTTATACATACAGGAGAGAAGAATCATGTGTGTGATGTTTGTAATAAAGCTTTCACTCAGGCTGGCAGTTTGAAGTTACATAAGCTTATACATACAGGAGAGAAAAATCATGTGTGTGATGTTTGTAATAAAGCTTTCACTAAGGCTGGCAATTTGAAGGAACATAAGCTTAAACATACAGAAGAGAAGAATCGTGTGTGTAATGTTTGTAATAAAGCTTTCACTCACTATAGCAGTTTAAAAAGGCATAAGCATACTCATACAGAAGAGAAGACTCATGTGTGTGATGTTTGTAATAAAGCTTTCACTCGGGCAAGCAGTTTGAAGGAACATAAGCTTATACATACAGGAGAGAAGAATCATGTGTGTAATGTTTGTAATAAAGCTTTCACTAGGGTTAGGGATTTGAAGAAGCACAAGTTGACACATGATTCTGGACACAAAAATGGATGTGTTTGACGTTTGTAAGAAAATCTTTTCTTACAGCTTGCCAGTTGAAGTGTCGTGGTTTTAGTATAAATAGTATCCCCACTGTCTTGAAATTTGGTGCTTTAAACTCCCACTGTCGCTGTATTTCTCCTTTGTTCTTTCTCATTCCTACTCTGTTCTATCAATCTACTGTACTATCTTCTTTGCTAGGCCAGTCACCTACCTTTTTTCTTGAAAACTCTTCTGGGACAAAACTACTCATTTGTGTATGAGGTCTGTTGGATCAGCTTGTGAGTATTGGACGCTTTCTGCCGGGTGGTTGCTGGGGCTTCCTGTGGTGTTATTGTTTGGCAATGTAGACATTTTGCATGTATGTGTTTTGTTGATATTTTGTAATGATGTTTGTGTTCTGTTTTGTTTTTGTAAAGGGGGAGATTCGATAGATTAGAGTGTAGCCTCAATGTCCCCTGCGTGGGATGTCTTTATTGTAAAGTGGCTGGCTGGTGGAGTGCCTTCGTTGATACCACTGGGGTTTTCAGCAGATATGTTATGCGGATCGGGGGTGAGTCGTCTTTCAGCCAAGTTGTGGTCTTGATTTTATGGTCATGATTCAGTTCTTTGCAGTCCGCTGGACCCTGTAAGCAATGGATAACTAACTTGCCAGTTGAAGAGACATACACTTACATGTTGTTGTTGTGTACAGGCTGTGTAATACTGCACTTTGTGGTTGTTTACAGGCTGTGTAGTACAGCACTTTGTTGTTGTGTACAGGCTGTGTAATACAGCACTTTGTTGTTGTGTACATGCAGTGCAATTGTATGCTTCTAGCAGCTAAAACAATACCCTGTAAACAAAACTTAAAGATTGTTATAAAAAAAAATTTAATTGAACATTGTGCGGTTGTTGTTTTTTTAAATTAAAATGTAACAGTTGAGACTTTGCTTGGTCGATTGTTTGTGGTTGGTTGGTTTCGCTGGCACTGTCACATGACCATCAAATAAACACAAACTTTCACCTAACCATCAAATACACACTAACATTCATCCAACCATTAAAAAAAAAAAATGTTTTCATCCAACCATCAAATACAAACTCACAAAATGGAAGTGGAAGTTTGTGTCTGTTTTATTTGATGTTCATTCTTTGCTGTCTGTCGCCCGACTGACTCTCCTCTCATGCTGACGTTCAGTCTGACATTCAATAGCCAACCACCCAATGGCTCCCGCACATAGTTTGCACGTGATGTCGCTCACTTCCCTCTGTCACACAGCTGTATAGACATGATGTCGCTCACTTCCCTCTGTCACACAGCTGTATAAAAATGCATTTAGCAAACAGGCAACCAAAGTCTCAAATACAATATTGAACATATAACAGACATGTAAAACACACATCAAGCAGAACGACTCAAGACCTATCTTATCCTATCCCGTAAATCAAAGGTCGTTGGGGCACCACAGATGATCGTTTAACCAGCGTACTCCATCTTTCTCTGTTCTCAGCAACCCTCATGGCTTCGTTCAGTGTTAAACCAGTCCATTCGCGAATGTTGTTCTCCCACCTCTTTTTCTGCCTCCTTGCACCGTGCCTTGCAAGGTCTGATGATCTGGTGACGTGGCCATATACCATCAGAGTTTCCGTTTCTTCACCACTGTGAGCATGTCATCATGTTGTCCAATGCCTAAAATTGTGTGATGTCTGTCGGACTTCGTTGTTGGTGATGTGCTGGGTATAGAAAATGCCCAGAAGTCTTCTGTAGCATCTCATCTCCATGTTTGTATTCTTCGTTGGAGATCTGCTGTGAGGGTCCATGTTTCGCAAGCATATAGGAAGATGTAGATGACAAGTGAGCGCAGCGTAACTGTAGATTATAGTCACACGACACCGAAGCGTATAGGCGACTACTGGTCACATTATTCTGACACCAGCGAACCAGTTGATGGTAAGGGGAAAATAATATGGTCACACATTGGCCAATCCGGGATTCCAACCAGGTACCTTTCGGTTACTAGTAAGACGCTCTACCAACTGAGCTACCCGGCCCCACACGATCCCAGCAGCCTTACCTTGGAATGTAGACTGATGGGGTCCTGTCTTTCCAAATTGGCTTCCACTTGTCAGGGCAGCAGTTGTTTGTGAGATCCTGGAGAGGACTTCCTGTCGGGACCCATTGTCTGATACAAAGGCTCCTAAATATTTGAAGCTATGGAAGTATTAAACCTATATAAATTGTAATACTAAATAATTATCATCTCGATGAAGAAGACGTTAATAAAACAACCAACCAACCAACCATAAATAATAATAAATACTAATGCAAATTTATTTATTTAATACTTCGGATGAGAATATAAACCAAGGTCTAGTCTGTATGCACGCATTCCATCGCATGGACTTGATCCTGACGCCCATGTCCTAGGCGGGTGAGTGCCGGCTACACAAATACACCCAGCATGCTATAGGTGGTCTCTTCAACCCATCCCCAGACGCCAGGGACTGTGCTCAGTCGTCTGGGCATCAGACAAATGCGGCTGCAAATGGGCGCCTGGGTCGGCTTGCGTTAGATCCTGTATCGTCCAGCGCCTTGACCGGCTCTTGAGCAGATAAAGCACTATATATAAATAAATAAAATAGTAAATCGTTTTGGAGACATCCTATCCTATCCTATCCTATTCTGTCCCGTAACCCGGAGGTCGTACGGGCACCACAGATGATCGTTTAACCAGCATACTCCATCTTTCTCTGTCCTCAGCAGCCCTGTTGGCTTCGCTCAGTGTCAAACCAGTCCATTCTCGAATTTTGTCCTACCACCTCTTTTTCGGTCTCCCTCTTCTTCTACCTCCTTGCACTGTGCCTTGCAGAATAGTCTTTGCAAGGCCTGATGATCTGGTGATGTGGCCATACCATCGGAGTTTCCGTTTCTTCACCACTGTGAGCAGGTCATCGTGTTGTCCAATGGCTTGTCTGTCGGACTTCGTCGTTGGTGATGTGTTGGGTATAGGAAATGCCCAGAAGTCTTCTGTAGCACCTCATCTCCATGCTTTGTATTCTTCGTTGGAGATCTGCTGTGAGGGTCCATGCTTCGCAAGCATATAGGAAGATGGAGATGACAATTAAGGGAGCGCAGCAGTCTTACTTTGGAATGTAGACTGATGGTCCTGTCTTTCCAAATGGGCTTCAACCTTGTCAGCGCAGCAGTTGTTTGTGCGATCCTGGAGAGGACTTCCTGTCGGGACCCATTGTCTGATACAATGGCTCCTAAATATTTGCAGCTATGCACTGTGTTGAGGGATTGGCCTTGGGCTTTGATGTCCGTGTTGATACCATTGGTGTTGTTGGTCATCATTTTGGTCTTCTCTGCACTTATTTCCATTCCATAAGCTCTGGAGGTGGTGTCAAGCCTCTGTACCAGCTGTTCAAGTTCTTGTTCCTCTCCAGCCAATCCATCAATGTCATCCGCAAAACGAAGATTGGAACATTTTATGATATATTGGTTCCTAAAATTAATATCTCGAATCCTTGTAAAAAATGGCAAGATATTATTGAGGAAGAAATAAATTGGGACAAGGTTTACTTGGCAATCTACAAATTGAAAGAAATTAGATTACGATGGTTTCAGATGAAAATTGTATTTAGAATATTAGTAACAAATTCAATTCTTAAAGAAATGGGTATTACAGAAAGTAACCAATGTTCTTTCTGTCAAAGAGATAAAGATACAATTCTTCACTATCTATGGTCTTGTCCATACTCATATACATTTTGGAACGATTTAGAAAGATATTTGAAAGGAAAATGTGTTCATATAAGTAGACTGAGTTTTTCAAAATGCCTAGTTTTATTTGGTTGTGAAAATAATGTTCAAACAGATGACATCCTTAGTTTCATACTAATACATGCAAAATACTATATATATATACAAATGCCGTTTCAGTGGGTCAAAACCTCATTTAAATATATTCTTGCGATATCTGAAATATCAATATCAGATAGATGAACATGTACACAAAATGGAACTACAATACCATCTTTTTTGCCAGAAATGGCTTTTGTACAATGATATTTTTGATGTTTGAAATATACATTTCTAAGAAAAATTTAATATGTTATAACATGTGATATATGCACTGTTAAGACTTACTACTGACTGCAACATCATCACTTTCATTCTGTACTGACTCACCTCATTCTAATTCATACCTGTACAAAAAAATGAAATAAAAAAAAAAGAAAAAAGATTGGAGATTGCTCTACCCCCTATGCTGACTGTGCCTTCATGATCTGCAAGAGCATCTGACATGATGCGCCCTAGGAAGATGTTGGAGAGAGTAGGCATCCTTGACGCACACCGATTGTTGTTCTGAACCAGTTCCCGATGGCGCTGTTGTGGAGGACTGCACTGGTAGCCTTGTCATACAGGCTTTTGATGACTTCAATAATTTTAGAGCTGATGTTGTACACTTTCATTGTTGCTCATAGAGCTGCATGCCAGACTCGGTCAAACGCCTTCTTGAAGTCTATGAACACATGATATAGATGTTGTTGGTGCTGTAGGTATTTCTCACAGATTATTCTGAGGTTGAAAATCTGTTCAGTGGTACTTCGCCCTGCCCTGAATCCTGCTTGTTCTTCAGCTATGATTTGTTCAGCTTGGGGTTTCAACCTGTTGAGTATTATTTTCAGGATGACCTTGCTGGGATGGCTGATGAGGCTGATGGTGCGGTAATTTTCACACTCCTGAAAGTTACCTTTTTATGGGAAGAGTGATGACAAGCGACTGGGTCCATGGTGTAGGCCACTCCCCACTCTGTCAGATCTTGTTACAGATAATGGTGAGGGCATCAATCATCGCTTCTCCTCCAGCTTGTAGCAGTTCCGCGGGTATGTTGTCCACTCCCGCTGACTTCCCTTTCTTCAGCGATTGCACTGCTGCCTCAACTTCTTCCCGGAGAATTGGGAGGATTTCTTCTTCTCTGTTCTCGGGACATGCTAGAACTGATGGGTCTCCATTTGGTGTATGGTTGTAAAGGTCAGAGCAGTACTCTGTCCATCTGTCCAAGATTTCTTTTTCTTCTGTAAGGCATATGCCAGACTTGCTTTGGATCGTGGAGACTTTGGGCTGTTTGACACTTGTCAGCCTCTTCACAGTCTGGTAGGCCTTCTTGCTGTTGTTCTTGTTCAGACTGTTCTCTATTTCCTGGCATTGATCTTCTATCCAGTTCTCCTTTGCTGTGCGCATGCCTTTTCGGATGTCATTGTTGATTTTTCGGTAAACATCAGCTCCCTGTGAGGTGTTCTTTTTCTGTTCTTTTTTTTTTTCCTTTTTTTCTCTCTTCGTTTATCACACAGATTCAAAAGTTCAGGTGTGATCCACGGCTTCTTCTTTGGTCGGTGCTTGCCAAGGATCTCAGTGGCGGCATCTGTCACAGCTGAGTTGAAGGTGGTGGTCATGGTGACATACGAAACTAATTTGTAAATAACAATCTGGCTTTGTGATTGCGCTTGTCGATAGGGGTTGATAGATCTGCTATCTAAGCTAGCCCGATTGAATTCTTTATAAATAGCAGCTTGTTATTTTCACCTATAATATAAGTTTTTAAAAGGTAAGCATTGTTATATTTATAATATCTTTTTAACACTTCTTGTGCGTCAGGTGAGTTTTACTAAAGCGTTAGCGAATAAAATTATTTCGGTAAGGAAAGTTTTTGTAACAAACTTCCGGTATCAGTTATACTTCCCCTGTTCATGTTGAGTTTGAGCTGTTGTTTGGCACGTTGAGTGCTTACATTACCGGTGTCAATTATACTTCCCCCGTTCATGTTGTGTTTGAACAGTTGTTTGGCACGTTGAGTGCTTACATTACCGGTGTCAATTATACTTTCCCTGTTCATGTTGTGTTTGAACAGTTGTTTTGCACGTTGGGAGCTTCCGTTGATCCGATATGGAGGACGAAGACAGTCCAGTGCTGTCTGAGGTAAAGCTGGAGATTGACATTGCTGAGGAACCAGTGGTAGACAGGATGAGATTGAAAGCGTGGCATGCACAAGGTGAGTCGCAGCCGGTAATTAAACATTTACTGAACATGGAAACTGATATTTTACAACTTGTCTACGTACAGTACAGAACATTACGATAAACATGGTATCTGTACAGAAAAAAATAATGTCCATGCCAGTCAATATGAAAGCTTTATACTTGTCCCATTACAGTCATATGTCTTGGATGGCTCATCATTTTGTTTTTCTTCTATCTAAATTTATTTGACTAAAATGTCAGTTGTTTTTTGTTCTCAGATGCCACAAAGTGGTGGCAAACGTTAACATCAGCGCTCCTTAAAAAATTTCATCACAGAAAAGGATTAGAATAATGGTTCATCACTGAAAGGATTGGGATAATGGTTCATCACAGAAAAAGATTAGGATAATGGTTCATCACAAAAAAGGATTAGGATAATGGTTCATCACAGAAAAGGATTAGGATACTGGTTCATCATAGAAAAGGATTAGGATAATGGTTCATCACAGAAAAGGATTAGGATAATGGTTAGGTTTAGCACACCCACCCTTACACTAACACAATAGTTTGTTTTGTCCTGACCTTTCTGTGGATTGTGCAGTGAATGAGTACAGGGTGCTGAACTTAACTAGGGCAAAGTTGTTTCTGTGGACTGTGCAGTGAATGAGTACAGGACGCTGATTTTAACTAGGGCAAAGTTGTTTCTGCGTGATTTGTATTAACTTGAAATCGTAAACTTTGTTAATCTTTAATTGAACTTTGGAGGTTTATTTACTGTCACCTGTAAAATTTAAGTAAGAGGAAAAGATATAATTTCATTTGTGATGGCTTTTCAGTTTATCATTAAGCTTGCTGTCAGGAACTATTCACGTGAAAGTTGTTGGTTTGTTTAGAAATTTCAGGAAGAGAAAGCCATCATGTTTCTCACAGCAGCAGTGAACATATTGTCAGAGGTACCTCTAATGGGACTGGCAGTGAGTTCGACATAAAGGAAGAATCAGAAAGCAAGACAGCACCTGATAGTGACATGATGGAGCCACATGTCCCACTTTTGTGTACAGTGAAAACAGAACCTGACTGTAACTCTGAGGAATATGGTAAGTATATTCAGGTACTATAGTCAGGCCTCCCAATTTGCAATAAATCTAAGGAGTGGAATCACTGTCATTTTACAAATTTAAAGATTTTTTTTCACTCCTTGTTAAGCATTTTAAAGAGTTGCAAAAAAAAAAAAAGCAAATAGCGAGATGATTTATTTCTTTATAAGTAGCTGCTTGTTGTATTCACTTTTGGTATGAGATTTTTACACGTTAGCACATTTATTTTTATTATAAAATCATTCTTTTGCTTCAAAGGACTTTATAATAAAACTGTATCATGAAAATTGTGGCAATCTAGAAAGTGTCTGAGGAAGTTTCCAGTGTCAGCTATTACTTCCCTTGTTCAATTTTGAGCAGTTATTTTGCACGTTGAGTGCTTACATTGCTCTGTTATGGGTGATCAAGACAGGCCAGTGCTGTCTGAGGTGAAACTGGAGATTGACATTGCTGAAGAACCAATGGTAGACTGGATGAGATTGCAAGCGTGGCATGCGCAAGGTGAGTTGGCGCCTGTAATAAAGAATTCACCTAATATGGAAACATGATATTTTACAACTACAGACAGTATAGGACATTTAAAATCAACATCAGGACCAGTATCTGTACCTATCCTGTCTCGTAACTGGAAAGTCGTTGTGGCACCACAGATGATCATTTAACCAGCATACTTCATCTTTCTCTGTCCTCAGCAGTCCTCATGGCTTCAGTATACATGTATGTACAGAAACAAAACACTCCTCACCAGTCACAATGAAAGCTTTCTCATTCTCCTATTACTGTCATGTGAATTAGATAGCTTATCATTTGTTTTTTTCTTTGTTCAAAATGTATTTTACTACAATCTAAATAGCTTTTTTTCTTTTGAGATGCCACAAAGTAGTGGCAAATGTTAACATCAGCGCCCCTTAATACTACTATTACTACTACCACTAAAGTTATTTATATATCACTTTTTCCTAATGACATCAGTTCAAAACGCAGTTCTCAGGCATTTATACCTAACGTTAACATAGAAATACAAACAAAAAGAAGTAAAACAAAAATGAATCACTAATAAATTATGCAAAGTCCTAATACAAACATGATACAGAATAGTTACAAGTAAAATAATAAAGACGATGGAGGGAGGGAGATGGAGGAAAACAGCTAAGGAGTGAGGGGGCTGGTGGCGTGCGGTGTGATGGCGTGGTCTGAATCAGATAAGAAGGAATGTTGATGAATGTAGACGAGATCAGAATTTTGTATAACATCAGCACCCCTTGAAAAATGTCATCACTGAAAAGAATGAGGATATATGTTAGGTTTATCACAACCACACCCAAAGTTGTTTCTTCATTATTTGTTTTCATTGGAAATTATAAAATAGATCAGTTCTTTGTTCATCCTTGATTCACTTTGGAGATTTATTTACTGTGTTACCTGTAATATTTAGGTGAGATGAAAAAGATACAAGTTCTTATGGGATGGCTTTTTAGTTCACCACTATGCTTGCTATCAGTTTTAGGAAATATTCACATAAAAGCTGTTGTTTTGTTTAGAAATTGCAGGAAGAGAAAGCCATCATGTTTCTCACAGCAACAGTGAACAGATTGTCAGAGGTACCGCTAACATGACTGGCAGTGAGTTCAACATAAATGAAGAACCAGAAAGCAAGGCAGCACATGACAGTGATATGATGGAGCCACATATCCCACTGTTGCGTAAAGTGAAGACACAACCTGACTGTGATATGATGGAGCCACATATCCCACTGTTGCGTAAAGTGAAGACAGAACCTGACTGTGACAGTGAGGAATGTGGTAAATATAATGGTGTATTATAGTAATGATTGCCATGTTTGTTACTATATTGTGATTGTAGCTGAAATGCTTTATGGTTTTGCTTCTCTAGATATTACTTGTATAGAACAGGCTGTGAGCTAAATAGCTTGCTTTATGTGCCAGTGCTACAGAAGACTTCTGGGCATTTCATATACCTAGCACATCACCAACGATGAAGTTCGACAGACCATCACACTGGCTTGACACTGAGTGAAGCCATAAGGGTTGCTGAGGACAGAGAAAGATGGCGTACGCTGGTTACACAATTATCTGTGGTGCCCTAATGACTTTTGAGTTACGGGATAGCATAGGAAATAGGAATAGAAATGTGCCAGTAAACGAATGTTCTATTCCAGAAGTGACAAGAACATTTTTTTCCTGGAAGTCAACGTTTTATTGGTTCCAAGTTGGTGTGATCCACACAGGAATATGGATGTCAGTGACAACAACTATTCAGTTTTATTATCCACTGTGGCATTCACCAATGATGTGTTTGCTGATTTGTTTGTTACAGAAAGCAGTGGGCCATTGGACACGAAGACAGTATGGCTACATAAAATGGAGCCTGAGGTAATAATCCAGCTTGATGTCTCTTATACAAATCTTCCACACATTAACTGTGTGGTACCCCCCCTGCTACCTCACTTCCCCCCACCCATCAGCCTCTCAGCCTCCCTCAGCCTCCCTCTCAGCCCCTCTCAGCCTCCCTCAGCCTCCCTCAGCCTCCCTCAACCTCCCTCTCAGCCTCCGTCAGCCTCCCCCAGCCTCCCTCTCAGCCTCTTTCAGCCTCCCTCAGCCTCCCTCTCAGCCTCTCTCAGCCCCCCTCAGCCTCCCTCTCAGCCTCTTTCAGCCTCCCTCAGCCTCCCTCTCAGCCTCTCTCAGCCCCCCTCAGCCTCCCCTTCAGCCTCTCTCAGCCTCCCTCAGCCTCCCTCTCAGCCTCTCTCAGCCTCCCTCAGCCTCCCTCGGCCTCCCTCTGCCTCCCTCTCAGCTTCTCTCAGCTTCCCTCAGCCTCCCTCTCAGCCTCTCTTAGCCTCCCTCTCAGCCTCCCTCGGCCTCCCTCTCAGCCTCTTTCAGCCTCCCTCAGCCTCCCTCTCAGCCTCTTTCAGCCTCCCTCAGCCTCCCTCTCAGCCCCTCTCAGCCTCTCTCAGCCTCCCTCAGCCTCTCTCAGCCTCCCTCTCAGTCTCTCTCAGCCCCCCTCAGCCTCTCTCAGCCTCTCTCAGCCTCCCTCTCAGTCTCTCTCAGCCCCCCTCAGCCTCTCTCAGCCTCTCTCAGCCTCCCTCTCAGTCTCTCTCAGCCCCCCTCAGCCTCTCTCAGCCTCTCTCAGCCTCCCTCTCAGTCTCTCTCAGCCCCCCTCAGCCTCTCTCAGCCTCTCTCAGCCTCCCTCTCAGCCTCTCTCAGCCTCTCTCAGCCTCCCTCTCAGCCTCTCTCAGCCCCCCTCTCAGCCTCTCTCAGCCTCTCTCAGCCCCCCTCTCAGCCTCTCTCAGCCCCCCTCAGCCTCCCCTTCAGCCTCTCTCAGCCTCCCTCAGCCTCCCTCTCAGCCTCTCTCAGCCTCCCTCAGCCTCCCTCTCAGCCTCTCTCAGCCTCCCTCAGCCTCCCTCTCAGCCTCTCTCAGCCTCCCTCGGCCTCCCTCGGCCTCCCTCTCAGCCTCTCTCAGCCTCCCTCAGCCTCCCTCTCAGCCTCTCTCAGCCTCTCTCAGCCTCCCTCGGCCTCCCTCGGCCTCCCTCTCAGCTTCTCTCAGCCTCCCTCAGCCTCCCTCTCAGCCTCTCTCAGCCTCTCTCAGCCTCCCTCGGCCTCCCTCGGCCTCCCTCTCAGCTTCTCTCAGCCTCCCTCAGCCTCCCTCTCAGCCTCTCTCAGCCTCTTTCAGCCTCCCTCAGCCTCCCTCTCAGCCTCTCTCAGCCTCCCTCGGCCTCCCTCGGCCTCCCTCTCAGCTTCTCTCAGCCTCCCTCAGCCTCCCTCTCAGCCTCTCTCAGCCTCTTTCAGCCTCCCTCAGCCTCCCTCTCAGCCTCTCTCAGCCACCCTCAGCCTCCCTCTCAGCCTCTCTCAGCCTCCCTCAGCCTCCCCCTCAGCCTCTCTCAGCCTCCCTCGGCCTCCCTCGGCCTCCCTCTCAGCCTCTCTCAGCCACCCTCAGCCTCCCTCTCAGCCTCTCTCAGCCTCCCTCAGCCTCCCTCAGCCTCCCTCAGCCTCCATCTCAGCCTCTTTCAGCCTCCCTCAGCCTCCCCCCTTAGCCTCTCTCAGCCTCCCTCGGCCTCCCTCTGCCTCCCTCTCAGCTTCTCTCAGCTTCCCTCAGCCTCCCTCTCAGCCTCTCTTAGCCTCCCTCTCAGCCTCCCTCGGCCTCCCTCTCAGCCTCTTTCAGCCTCCCTCAGCCTCCCTCTCAGCCCCTCTCAGCCTCTCTCAGCCTCCCTCAGCCTCTCTCAGCCTCCCTCTCAGCCTCTCTTAGCCTCCCTCTCAGCCTCCCTCGGCCTCCCTCTCAGCCTCTTTCAGCCTCCCTCAGCCTCCCTCTCAGCCCCTCTCAGCCTCTCTCAGCCTCCCTCAGCCTCTCTCAGCCTCCCTCTCAGTCTCTCTCAGCCCCCCTCAGCCTCTCTCAGCCTCTCTCAGCCTCCCTCTCAGTCTCTCTCAGCCCCCCTCAGCCTCTCTCAGCCTCTCTCAGCCTCCCTCTCAGTCTCTCTCAGCCCCCTCAGCCTCTCTCAGCCTCTCTCAGCCTCCCTCTCAGTCTCTCTCAGCCCTCTCTCAGCCCCTCTCAGCCTCTCTCAGCCTCCCTCAGCCTCTCTCAGCCTCCCTCTCAGTCTCTCTCAGCCCCCCTCAGCCTCTCTCAGCCTCTCTCAGCCTCCCTCTCAGTCTCTCTCAGCCCCCCTCAGCCTCTCTCAGCCTCTCTCAGCCTCCCTCTCAGTCTCTCTCAGCCCCCCTCAGCCTCTCTCAGCCTCTCTCAGCCTCCCTCTCAGTCTCTCTCAGCCCCCCTCAGCCTCTCTCAGCCTCTCTCAGCCTCCCTCTCAGTCTCTCTCAGCCCCCCTCAGCCTCTCTCAGCCTCTCTCAGCCTCCCTCTCAGTCTCTCTCAGCCCCCCTCAGCCTCTCTCAGCCTCTCTCAGCCTCCCTCTCAGTCTCTCTCAGCCCCCCTCAGCCTCTCTCAGCCTCTCTCAGCCTCTCTCTCAGCCTCCCTCTCAGTCTCCCTCAGCCTCCCCTTCAGCCTCTCTCAGCCTCCCTCAGCCTCCCTCTCAGCCTCTCTCAGCCTCCCTCTCAGCCTCTCTCAGCCTCCCTCAGCCTCCCCCTCAGCCTCTCTCAGCCTCTCTCAGCCTCCCTCTCAGCCTCCCTCTCAGCCTCCCTCGGCCTCCCTCAGCCTCCCTCTCAGCCTCTCTCAGCCTCCCTCGGCCTCCCTCAGCCTCCCCCTCAGCCTCTCTCAGCCTCCCTCTCAGCCTCTTTCAGCCTCCCTCAGCCTCCCTCTCAGCCTCTCTCAGCCTCCCTCAGCCTCTCTCGGCCTCGCTCTCAGCCTCTCTCAGCCTCCCTCAGCCTCCCTCTCAGCCTCCCTCGGCCTCCCTCTCAGCCTCTCTCAGCCTCCCTCAGCCTCCCTCTCAGCCTCTCTCAGCCTCCCTCAGCCTCCCTCAACCTCCCTCTCAGCCTCCGTCAGCCTCCCTCAGCCTCCCTCTCAGCCTCTTTCAGCCTCCCTCAGCCTCCCCCTCAGCCTCTCTCAGCCTCCCTCGGCCTCCCTCTGCCTCCCTCTCAGCTTCTCTCAGCCTCCCTCAGCCTCCCTCTCAGCCTCTCTCAGCCTCCCTCTCAGCCTCCCTCGGCCTCCCTCTCAGCCTCTTTCAGCCTCCCTCAGCCTCCCTCTCAGCCTCTTTCAGCCTCCCTCAGCCTCCCTCTCAGCCCCTTTCAGCCTCTCTCAGCCTCTCTCAGCCTCTCTCAGCCTCTCTCTTAGCCTCTCTCAGCCTCCCTCATCCTCCCTCTCAGCCTCTCTCAGCCTCCCTCAGCCTCCCCCTCAGCCTCCCTCGGCCTCCCTCTCAGCCTCTCTCAGCCTCCCTCTCAGCCTCTCTCAGCCTCCCTCAGCCTCCCTCGGCCTCCCTCTCAGCCTCTCTCAGCCTCCTTCAGCCTCCCTCTCAGCCTCTCTCAGCCTCCCTCAGCCTCCCTCTCAGCCTCTCTCAGCCTCCCCCAGCCTCCCCTTCAGCTTCCCTCAGCCTCCCTCGGCCTCCCTCTCAGCCTCTCTCAGCCTCCCTCAGCCTCCCCCTCAGCCTCCCTCTCAGCCTCTCTCAGCCTCCCTCAGCCTCCCTCGGCCTCCCTCTCAGCCTCTCTCAGCCTCCTTCAGCCTCCCTCTCAGCCTCCCTCAGCCTACCTTGGCCTCCCTCTCAGCCTCTCTCAGCCTCCCTCAGCCTCCCTCGGCCTCCCTCTCAGCCTCTTTCAGCCTCCCTCAGCCTCCCTCTCAGCCTCTCTCAGCCTCCTTCAGCCTCCCTCTCAGCCTCCCTCAGCCTACCTTGGCCTCCCTCTCAGCCTCTCTCAGCCTCCCTCAGCCTCCCTCGGCCTCCCTCTCAGCCTCTTTCAGCCTCCCTCAGCCTCCCTCTCTCTCTCAGCCTCCTTCAGCCTCCCTCTCAGCCTCCCTCAGCCTACCTTGGCCTCCCTCTCAGCCTCTCTCAGCCTCCCTCAGCCTCCCTCGGCCTCCCTCTCAGCCTCTTTCAGCCTCCCTCAGCCTCCCTCTCAGCCTCTCTCAGCCTCCCTCAGCCTACCTTGGCCTCCCTCTCAGCCTCTCTCAGCCTCCCTCAGCCTCCCTCGGCCTCCCTCTCAGCCTCGTTCAGCCTCCCTCAGCCTCCCTCTCAGCCTCTTTCAGCCTCATTCAGCCTCCCTCAGCCTCCCTCGGCCTCCCTCTCAGCCTCGTTCAGCCTCCCTCGGCCTCCCTCTCAGCCTCTCTCAGCCTCCCTCTCAGTCTCTCTCAGCCTCCCTCAGCCTCCCTCTCAGTCCCTCTCAGCCTCCCTCAGCCTCCCTCTCAGTCCCTCTCAGCCTCCCTCAGCCTCCCTCTCAGTCTCTCTCAGCCTCCCTCAGCCTCCCTCTCAGCCTCCCTCTCAGTCTCTCTCAGCCTCTCTCAGCCTCCCTCAGCCTCCCTCTCAGTCTCTCTCAGCCTCCCTCGGCCTCCCTCTCAGCCTCTATCAGCCTCCTTCAGCCTCCCTCTCAGCCTCTATCAGCCTCCTTCAGCCTCCTTCAGCCTCCCTCTCAGCCTCTATCAGCCTCCTTCAGCCTCCCTCAGCCTCCCTCTCAGTCTCTCTCAGCCTCCCTCAGCCTCCCTCGGCCTCCCTCTCAGCCTCTTTCAGCCTCCCTCAGCCTCCCTATCAGACTCTTTCAGCCTCCCTCAGCCTCCCCCTCAGCCTCCCTCTCAGCCTCCCTCAACCTCCCTCTCAGCCTCCCTCAGCCTCCCTCCGCCTCCCTCTCAGCCTCTCTCAGCCTCCCTCAGCCTCACTCGGCCTCCATCTCAGATTCTTTCAGCCTCCCTCAGCCTCCCTCTCAGCCTCCCTCAGCCTCCCCCTTAGCCTCCGTCAGCCTCCCTCGGCCTCCCTCTCAGCCTCTCTCAGTCCCTTAGCCTCCCTCTCAGCCTCTCTCAGCCTCCCTCCGCCTCCCTCTCAGCCTCTCTCAGCCTCCCTCAGCCTCCCCCTTAGCCTCTCTCAGCCTCTCTCAGCCTCCCTCTCAGCCTCTCTCAGCCTCCCTCAGCCTCCCTCAACCTCCCTCTCAGCCTCCCTCAGCCTCTCTCAGCCTCCCTCAGCCTCCCTCTCAGCCTCCCTCAGCCTCCCTCCGCCTCCCTCTCAGCCTCTCTCAGCCTCCCTCAGCCTCACTCGGCCTCCATCTCAGATTCTTTCAGCCTCCCTCAGCCTCCCTCTCAGCCTCCCTCAGCCTCCCCCTTAGCCTCCGTCAGCCTCCCTCGGCCTCCCTCTCAGCCTCTCTCAGTCTCCCTTAGCCTCCCTCTCAGCCTCTCTTAGCCTCCCTCAGCCTCCCTCTCAGCCTCTCTCAGTCTCCCTCAGCCTCCCTCTCAGCCTCTCTCAGTCTCCCTTAGCCTCCCTCTCAGCCTCTCTTAGCCTCCCTCGGCCTCCCTCTCAGCCTCTCTCAGCCTCCCTCAGCCTCCCTCTCAGCCTCTCTCAGCCTCCCTCAGCCTCCCTCTCAGCCTCTCTCAGCCTCCCTCTCAGCCTCTCTCAGCCTCCCTCAGCCTCCCTCAACCTCCCTCTCAGCCTCCCTCAGACTCTTTCAGCCTCCCTCAGCCTCATCCTCAGCCTCCCTCAGCCTCCCTCGGCCTCATTCTCAGCCTCTCTCAGCCTCCATCTGCCTCCCTCTCAGCCTCTCTCAGCCTCCCTCAGCCTCCCTCGGCCTCCCTCTCAGCCTCTCTCAGCCTCCCTCAGCCTCTCTCAGCCTCCCTCTCAGCCTCTCTCTCAGCCTCTCAGCCTCCCTCAGCCTCCTCTCAGCCTCCCTCAGCCTCCCTCTCAGCCTCTCTCAGCCTCCCTCAGCCTCCCTCGGCCTCCCTCTCAGCCTCTCTCAGCCTCTCTCAGCCTCCCTCAGCCTCCCTCTCAGCCTCTCTCAGCCTCCCTCAGCCTCCCTCTCAGCCTCTCTCAGCCTCCCTCAGCCTCCCTCTCAGCCTCCCTCTCAGCCTCCCTCTCAGCCTCCCTCTCAGCCTCTCTCAGCCTCCCTCAGCCTCCCTCTCAGCCTCCCTCAGCCTCCCTCGGCCTCCTCTCAGCCTCTCCTCAGCCTCCCTCAGCCTCCCTCTCAGCCTCTCTCAGCCTCCCTCAGCCTCCCTCGGCCTTCCCTCAGCCTCACTCAGCCTCCTTCAGCCTCCCTCTCAGCCTCTCTCAGCCTCCCTCAGCCTCCCTCTCAGCCTCTCTCAGCCTCCTTTAGCCTCCCTCTCAGCCACTCTCAGCCTCCCTCAGCCTCCCTCTCAGCCACTCTCAGCCTCTCTCAGCCTCCCTCAGCCTCCTCTCAGCCTCCATCAGCCTCCTCAGCCTCCCCTCCTCAGCCTCTCTCAGCCTCCTTCAGCCTCCTTCATCCTCCCTCTCAGCCTCCCTCGGCCTCCCTCTCAGCCCCTCTCAGCCTCCTCAGCCTCGCTCGTCCTCCCTCTCAGCCTCTCTTAGCCTCCCTCAGCCTCCCTCGGCCTCCCTCTCAGCCTCTCTTAGCCTCCCTCAGCCTCCCTCAGCCTCCCTCTCAGCCTCTCTCAGCCTCCCCCAGCCTCCTTCAGCCTCCCTCTCAGCCTCTCTCAGCCTCCCTCAGCCTCCCTCAGCCTCCCTCTCAGCCTCTCTCAGCCTCCCTCAGCCTCCCTCGGCCTCCCTCTCAGTCTCTCTCAGCCTCCCTCAGCCTCCCTCTCAGCCTCTCTCAGCCTCCCTCAGCCTCCCTTGGCCTCCCTCTCGGCCTCTCTCAGCCTCCCTGAGCCTCCGTCAGCCTCCCTCTCAGCCTCTCTCAGCCTCCCTCGGCCTCCCTCTCAGCCTCTCTCAGCCTCCCTCAGCCTCCCTCTCAGCCTCCCTCAGCCTCCTTCAGCCTCCCTCTCAGCCTCCCTCAGCCTCCCTCGGCCTCCCTCTCAGCTTCTCTCAGCCTCCCTCCTCTCTCAGCCTCCCTCAGCCTCCCTCTCCACCTTAATTCAGCCTCCCTCAACCTCCCCCTCAGCCTCCCTTAGCCTCCCTCGGCCTCCCTCTCAGCCTCTATCAGCCTCCTTCAGCCTCCTTCAGCCTCCCTCTCAGCTTCTCTTAGCCTCCGTCAGCCTCCCTCGGCCTCCCTCTCAGCCTCTCTCAGCCTCCCTCGGCCTCCCTCTCAGCCTCTTTCAGCCTCCCTCAGCCTCCCTCTCAGCCTCCTTCAGCCTCCCTCAGTCTCCCCCTCAGCCTCCCTCTCAGCCTCTCTCAGCCTCCCTCTCAGCCTCTCTCAGCCTCCCTCAGCCTCCCTCTCAGCCTCTCTCAGCCTCCCTCAGACTCCATCTCAGCCTCTCTCAGCCTCCCTCAGCCTCCCTCGATCTCCCTCTCAGCCTCTCTTAGCCTTTCTCAGCCTACCCCTCAGCCTCCCTCGGCCTCTCTCTCAGCCTCACTCAGCCTCCTTCAGCCTCCCTCTCAGCCTCCCTCAGCCTCCCTCTCAGCCTCTCTCAGCCTCCCCCAGCCTCCTTCAGCCTCCCTCTCAGCCTCTCTCAGCCTCCCTCAGCCTCCTTCAGCCTCCCTCTCAGCCTCCCTCGGCCTCCCTCTCAGCCTCTCTCAGCCTCCCTCAGCCTCTCTCAGCCTCCCTCAGCCTCCCTCAGCCTCCCTCGGCCTCCCTCGGCCTCCCTCTCAGCCTCTCTCAGCCTCCCTCGGCCTCCCTCTCAGCCTCTCTCAGCCTCCCTCAGCCTCTCTCAGCCTCCCTCAGCCTCTCTCAGCCTCCCTCAGCCTCCCTCTCAGCCTCCCTCGGCCTCCCTCTCAGCCTCTCTCAGCCTCCCTCAGCCTCTCTCAGCCTCCCTCAGCCTCCCTCTCAGCCTCCCTCGGCCTCCCTCTCAGTCTCTCTCAGCCTCCCTCAGCCTCCCTCTCAGCCTCTCTCAGCCTCCCTCAGCCTCCCTCTCAGCCTCCCTCAGCCTCTCTCTCGCTCTCAGCCTCTCTCAGCCTCCCTCAGCCTCCCTCTCAGCCTCCCTCGGCCTCCCTCAGCCTCCCTCTCAGCCTCTCTCAGCCTCCCTCAGCCTCCCTCTCAGCCCCTCTCAGCCTCCCTCCGCCTCCCTCAGCCTCCCTCAACCTCCCTCTCAGCCTCCGTCAGCCTCCCCAGCCTCCCTCTCAGCCTCTTTCAGCCTCCCTCAGCCTCCCCCTCAGCCTCTCAGCCTCCCTCGGCCTCCCTCTCAGCTTCTCTCAGCCTCCCTCAGCCTCCCTCTCAGCCTCTCTCAGCCTCCCTCTCAGCCTCTCTCAGCCTCCCTCTTAGCCTCTTCAGCCTCCCTCAGCCTCCCTCTCAGCCTCTCTCAGCCTCCCTCAGCCTCCCTCAGCCTCCCTCAACCTCCCTCTCAGCCTCCGTCAGCCTCCCTCAGCCTCCATCTCAGCCTCTTTCAGCCTCCCTCAGCCTCCCTCTCAGCCTCTCTCAGCCTCCTCTGCCTCCCTCTCAGCTTCTCTCAGCCTCCCTCAGCCTCCCTCTCAGCCTCTCTCAGCCTCCCTCAGCCTCCCTCTCAGCCTCTCTCAGCCTCCCTCTCAGCCTCCCTCGGCCTCCCTCTCAGCCTCTTTCAGCCTCTCTCAGCCTCTTTCAGCCTCCCTCAGCCTCCCTCAGCCTCCCTCAACCTCCCTCTCAGCCTCCGTCAGCCTCCCTCAGCCTCCCTCTCAGCCTCTTTCAGCCTCCCTCAGTCTCCCCCTCAGCCTCTCTCAGCCTCCCTCGGCCTCCCTCTGCCTCCCTCTCAGCTTCTCTCAGCCTCCCTCAGCCTCCCTCTCAGCCTCCGTCAGCCTCCCTCAGCCTCCCTCTCAGCCTCTTTCAGCCTCCCTCAGTCTCCCCCTCAGCCTCTCTCAGCCTCCCTCGGCCTCCCTCTGCCTCCCTCTCAGCTTCTCTCAGCCTCCCTCAGCCTCCCTCTCAGCCTCCCTCGGCCTCCCTCTCAGCCTCCTCTCTCAGCCTCCCTCAGCCTCCCCCTCAGCCTCTCTCAGCCTCCCTCGGCCTCCCTCGGCCTCCCTCTCAGCTTCTCTCAGCCTCCCTCAGCCTCCCTCTCAGCCTCTCTCAGCCTCCCTCTCAGCCTCCCTCGGCCTCCCTCTCAGCCTCTTTCAGCCTCCCTCAGCCTCCCTCTCAGCCTCTCTCAGCCTCCCTCAGCCTCTCTCGGCCTCGCTCTCAGCCTCTCTCAGCCTCCCTCAGCCTCCCTCTCAGCCTCCCTCGGCCTCCCTCTCAGCCTCTTTCAGCCTCCCTCAGCCTCCCTCTCAGCCTCTCTCAGCCTCCCTCAGCCTCCCTCAGCCTCCCTCAACCTCCCTCTCAGCCTCCGTCAGCCTCCCTCAGCCTCCCTCTCAGCCTCTTTCAGCCTCCCTCAGCCTCCCCCTCAGCCTCTCTCAGCCTCCCTCGGCCTCCCTCTGCCTCCCTCTCAGCTTCTCTCAGCCTCCCTCAGCCTCCCTCTCAGCCTCTCTCAGCCTCCCTCTCAGCCTCCCTCGGCCTCCCTCTCAGCCTCTTTCAGCCTCCCTCAGCCTCCCTCTCAGCCTCTTTCAGCCTCCCTCAGCCTCCCTCTCAGCCCCTCTCAGCCTCTCTCAGCCCATTTTGAGCGGGTTTTGGACTTAGCCGAAATTCGACCGAAAATCGGCCATTTCTACCACCTGGATGGGCCCATTTTGACCGTGTTTCGGACTTAGCCGAAATTCGACCGAATCGGCCATATCTACCACCTGGATGGGCCCATTTTGAGCGGGTTTTGGACTTAGCCGAAATTCGACCGAAAATCGGCCATATCTACTACTTGGATGGGCCCATTTTGAGCGGGTTTTGGACTTAGCCGAAATTCGACCGAAAATCGGCCATATCTACCACCTGGATGGGCCCATTTTGAGCGGGTTTTGGACTTAGCCGAAATTTTACCGAAAATCGGCCATATCTACCACCTGGATGGACCCATTTGGAGCGGGTTTTGGACTTAGCCGAAATTCGACCGAAAATCGGCCATTTCTACCACCTGGATGGGCCCATTTTGACCGTGTTTCGGACTTAGCCGAAATTCGACCGAATCGGCCATATCTACCACCTGGATGGGCCCATTTTGAGCGGGTTTTGGACTTAGCCGAAATTCGACCGAAAATCGGCCATATCTACCACCTGGATGGGCCCATTTTGAGCGGGTTTTGGACTTAGCCGAAATTCGACCGAAAATCGGCCATATCTACCACCTGGATGGGCCCATTTTGAGCGGGTTTTGGACTTAGCCGAAATTTTACCGAAAATCGGCCATATCTACCACCTGGATGGACCCATTTGAGCGGGTTTTGGACTTAGCCGAAATTCGACCGAAAATCGGCCATATCTACCACCTGGATGGGCCCATTTTGAGCGGGTTTTGGACTTAGCCGAAATTCGACCGAATCGGCCATATCTACCACCTGGATGGGCCCATTTTGAGCGGGTTTTGGACTTTAGCCGAAATTCGACCGAAAATCGGCCATATCTACCACCTGGATGGGCCCATTTTGAGCGGGTTTTGGACTTAGCCGAAATTCGACCGAAAATCGGCCATATCTACCACCTGGATGGGCCCATTTTGAGCGGGTTTTGGACTTAGCCGAAATTCGACCGAAAATCGGCCATATCTACCACCTGGATGGGCCCATTTTGAGCGGGTTTTGGACTTAGCCGAAATTCGACCGAAAATCGGCCATATCTACCACCTGGATGGGCCCATTTTGAGCGGGTTTTGGACTTAGCCGAAATTCGACCGAAAATCGGCCATATCTACCACCTGGATGGGCCCATTTTGAGCGGGTTTTGGACTTAGCCGAAATTCGACCGAAAATCGGCCATATCTACCACCTGGATGGGCCCATTTGGAGCGGGTTTTGGACTTAGCCGAAATTCGACCGAAAATCGGCCATATCTACCACCTGGATTGGCCCATTTTGAGCGGGTTTTGGACTTAGCCGAAATTCGACCGAAAATCGGCCATATCTACCACCTGGATGGGCCCATTTTGAGCGGGTTTTGGACTTAGCCGAAATTTTACCGAAAATCGGCCATATCTACCACCTGGATGGGCCCATTTGGAGCGGGTTTTGGACTTAGCCGAAATTCGACCGAAAATCGGCCATTTCTACCACCTGGATGGGCCCATTTTGACCGTGTTTCGGACTTAGCCGAAATTCGACCGAATCGGCCATATCTACCACCTGGATGGGCCCATTTTGAGCGGGTTTTGGACTTAGCCGAAATTCGACCTATAATTGGCCATATCTACCACCTGGATGGGCCCATTTTGAGCGGGTTTTGGACTTAGGAGAAATTTTACCGAAAATCGGCCATATCTACCACCTGGATGGACCCATTTTGAGCGGGTTTTGGACTTAGCCGAAATTCGACCGAAAATCGGCCATATCTACCACCTGGATGGACCCATTTGGAGCGGGTTTTGGACTTAGCCGAAATTCGACCGAAAATCGGCCATATCTACCACCTGGATGGGCCCATTTTGAGCGGGTTTTGGACTTAGCCGAAATTCGACCGAAAATCGGCCATATCTACCACCTGGATGGGCCCATTTTGAGCGGGTTTTGGACTTAGCCGAAATTCGACCGAAAATCGGCCATATCTACCACCTGGATGGACCCATTTTGAGCGGGTTTTGGACTTAGCCGAAATTCGACCGAAAATCGGCCATATCTACCACCTGGATGGGCCCATTTTGAGCGGGTTTTGGACTTAGCCGAAATTCGACCGAAAATCGGCCATATCTACCACCTGGATGGGCCCATTTTGAGCGGGTTTTGGACTTAGCCGAAATTCGACCGAAAATCGGCCATTTCTACCACCTGGATGGGCCCATTTTGACCGTGTTTCGGACTTAGCCGAAATTCGACCGAATCGGCCATATCTACCACCTGGATGGGCCCATTTTGAGCGGGTTTTGGACTTAGCCGAAATTCGACCGAAAATCGGCCATATCTACCACCTGGATGGGCCCATTTTGAGCGGGTTTTGGACTTAGCCGAAATTCGACCGAAAATCGGCCATATCTACCACCTGGATGGACCCATTTTGAGCGGGTTTTGGACTTAGCCGAAATTCGACCGAAAATCGGCCATATCTACCACCTGGATGGACCCATTTGGAGCGGGTTTTGGACTTAGCCGAAATTCGACCGAAAATCGGCCATATCTACCACCTGGATGGGCCCATTTTGAGCGGGTTTTGGACTTAGCCGAAATTCGACCGAAAATCGGCCATATCTACCACCTGGATGGGCCCATTTTGAGCGGGTTTTGGACTTAGCCGAAATTCGACCGAAAATCGGCCATATCTACCACCTGGATGGGCCCATTTTGAGCGGGTTTTGGACTTAGCCGAAATTCGACCGAAAATCGGCCATATCTACCACCTGGATGGGCCCATTTTGAGCGGGTTTTGGACTTAGCCGAAATTCGACCGAATCGGCCATATCTACCACCTGGATGGGCCCATTTTGAGCGGGTTTTGGACTTAGCCGAAATTCGACCGAAAATCGGCCATATCTACCACCTGGATGGGCCCATTTGGAGCGGGTTTTGGACTTAGCCGAAATTCGACCGAAAATCGGCCATTTCTACCACCTGGATGGGCCCATTTTGACCGTGTTTCGGACTTAGCCGAAATTCGACCGAATCGGCCATATCTACCACCTGGATGGGCCCATTTTGAGCGGGTTTTGGACTTAGCCGAAATTCGACCGAAAATCGGCCATATCTACCACCTGGATGGGCCCATTTTGAGCGGGTTTTGGACTTAGCCGAAATTCTACCGAAAATCGGCCATATCTACCACCTGGATGGGCCCATTTTGAGCGGGTTTTGGACTTAGCCGAAATTCGACCGAAAATCGGCCATATCTACCACCTGGATGGGCCCATTTGGAGCGGGTTTTGGACTTAGCCGAAATTCGACCGAATCGGCCATATCTACCACCTGGATGGGCCCATTTTGAGCGGGTTTTGGACTTAGCCGAAATTCGACCGAAAATCGGCCATATCTACCACCTGGATGGGCCCATTTTGAGCGGGTTTTGGACTTAGCCGAAATTCGACCGAAAATCGGCCATATCTACCACCTGGATGGGCCCATTTTGAGCGGGTTTTGGACTTAGCCGAAATTCGACCGAAAATCGGCCATATCTACCACCTGGATGGGCCCATTTTGAGCGGGTTTTGGACTTAGCCGAAATTCGACCGAAAATCGGCCATATCTACCACCTGGATGGGCCCATTTTGAGCGGGTTTTGGACTTAGCCGAAATTCGACCGAAAATCGGCCATATCTACCACCTGGATGGGCCCATTTTGAGCGGGTTTTGGACTTAGCCGAAATTCGACCGAAAATCGGCCATATCTACCACCTGGATGGGCCCATTTTGAGCGGGTTTTGGACTTAGCCGAAATTCGACCGAAAATCGGCATATCTACCACCTGGATGGGCCCATTTTGAGCGGGTTTTGGACTTAGCCGAAATTCGACCGAAAATCGGCCATATCTACCACCTGGATGGGCCCATTTGGAGCGGGTTTTGGACTTAGCCGAAATTCGACCGAAAATCGGCCATATCTACCACCTGGATGGGCCCATTTTGAGCGGGTTTTGGACTTAGCCGAAATTCGACCGAAAATCGGCCATATCTACCACCTGGATGGGCCCATTTTGAGCGGGTTTTGGACTTAGCCGAAATTCGACCGAAAATCGGCCATATCTACCACCTGGATGGGCCCATTTTGAGCGGGTTTTGGACTTAGCCGAAATTCGACCGAAAATCGGCCATATCTACCACCTGGATGGGCCCATTTTGAGCGGGTTTTGGACTTAGCCGAAATTCGACCGAAAATCGGCCATATCTACCACCTGGATGGGCCCATTTTGAGCGGGTTTTGGACTTAGCCGAAATTCGACCGAATCGGCCATATCTACCACCTGGATGGGCCCATTTTGAGCGGGTTTTGGACTTAGCCGAAATTCGACCGAAAATCGGCCATATCTACCACCTGGATGGGCCCATTTTGAGCGGGTTTTGGACTTAGCCGAAATTCGACCGAAAATCGGCCATATCTACCACCTGGATGGGCCCATTTTGAGCGGGTTTTGGACTTAGCCGAAATTTTACCGAAAATCGGCCATATCTACCACCTGGATGGACCCATTTGGAGCGGGTTTTGGACTTAGCCGAAATTCGACCGAAAATCGGCCATATCTACCACCTGGATGGGCCCATTTTGAGCGGGTTTTGGACTTAGCCGAAATTCGACCGAAAATCGGCCATATCTACCACCTGGATGGGCCCATTTTGAGCGGGTTTTGGACTTAGCCGAAATTCGA
>JBAHVR010000112.1:0-13167 GCA_036898135.1 Oncomelania hupensis
GTCAGATATATTTTGCATTCAGTTAGCTATATTTAAACAGCCACCCATCCAAATACCCGTTCGTTACATATAATAATAATAATAATAATAATAATAATAATAATAATAATAATAATAATAATAATAATAATAATAATAATAATAATAATTATTATTATTATTAATATTATTATTATTATTATTATTATTATTATTATTATTATTATTATTATTATTATTATTAATATTATTACTGTAGCGAAATTGGAGGCGACTGGTTCACGCTTGGGAGAGAGATTGTCTACTTTCCATTTGTTGGTTAGTCTACTGGGTTATGCAGGACAAGGCGACTCGACATATGTTCTCCCTGCCTGACCATTTCTGCTCCTGAGTCAAGTACTCCGCTCAGCTACATGATGATGATGATTATTATTATTATTATTATTATTATTATTATTATTATTATTAGTAGTAGTAGTAGTAGTAGTAGTAGTAGTAGTAGTAGTAGTAGTAATATTACTCCACTCGGCGACATTATTATTATTATTATTATTATTATTATTATTATTATTATTATTATTATTATTATTATTATTATTATTAAAATCGCTTTAGCCGTTCTCGAAATATTGAGCAACAACACGTCTCCAGTGACCTTGACCTTTGCGGTTCAGAAATTTGATGACAGGGAAGCAGACCACTGACCTAGGTACAGAAATTTGATGACAGGGAAGCAGACCACTGACCTAGGTACAGAAATTTGATGACAGGGAAGCAGACCACTGACCTAGGTACAGAAATTTGATGACAGGGAAGCAGACCATTGACCTAGGTACAGAAATGTGATGACAGGGAAGCAGACCACTGACCTAGGTACAGAAATGTGATGACAGGGAAGCAGACCACTGACCTAGGTACAGAAATTTGATGACAGGGAAGCAGACCACTGACCTAGGTACAGAAATTTGATGACAGGGAAGCAGACCACTGACCTAGGTACAGAAATTTGATGACAGGGAAGCAGACCACTGACCTAGGTACAGAAATTTGATGACAGGGAAGCAGACCACTGACCTAGGTACAGAAATTTGATGACAGGGAAGCAGACCACTGACCTAGGTACAGAAATTTGATGACAGGGAAGCAGACCACTGACCTAGTTACAGAAATTTGATGACAGGGAAGCAGACCACTGACCTAGGTACAGAAATGTGATGACAGGGAAGCAGACCACTGACCTGGGTACAGAAATTTGATGACAGGGAAGCAGACCACTGACCTAGGTACAGAAATTTGATGACAGGGAAGCAGACCACTGACCTAGGTACAGAAATGTGATGACAGGGAAGCAGACCACTGACCTGGGTACAGAAATTTGATGACAGGGAAGCAGACCACTGACTTAGGTACAGAAATTTGATGACAGGGAAGCAGACCACTGACCTAGGTACAGAAATTTGATGACAGGGAAGCAGACCACTGACCTAGGTACAGAAATGTGATGACAGGGAAGCAGACCACTAACCTAGGTACAGACATTTGATGACAGGGAAGCAGACCACTGACCTAGGTAATATTATTTCTCTGAAGTGTAGTCTAAAACCGTTCACTGGCTCTTGAGAAATGGCGTCAACCGGACCTAACGACATACGGTCCAACATACAGGAAAACAGACGAACCGACAGACCAATCGACTATTCCACAGTATTTCCAAATAGGTTTGGCAATCCAACAAGCGATATACTTGTAACAGCACAGCTGCAGACGTGAGACTAGAACAATCATAGAGTCACTGTCTATGAACTCACCGTCCTGTTCAACTGTCTGTGACCCACGCTCCTGATGCTAATGATGATTGTTGTTTTCAAGGTCGCGACGTGGTGATTCATCCTTAACGCTTACGCACTAGGACTTTAATCTTCGTTTTCCCTGATCTGCTGCTGTTGGCAAGCTCTTCCAATCCTACGACGTTGTGACTAGTGCAGTACAAATGAAGAGTTGCAGAGAGTAAGAACAACAACGACAACATCAACAATAAGAAAGGAGGACAGAGAGTGACACCAATTGTGCTGGAGTATTCTACACTGACGAACTCTCCTAGTATACCTATCTATACCTCATCCCTGATTTCACAGTAGCCTGCTTCAAATTTCGGGTAATCTCTCTCTCTCTCTCTCTCTCTCTCTCTCTCTCTCTCTCTCTCTCTCTCTCTCTCTCTCTCTCTCTCTCTCTCTCTCTCTCTCTCTCTCTCTCTCTCCCAATCAAGAGAGAAAGCATTCTCTTTAACTACTATTTATATTAGAGAGAGGTAGTGAGAGAGAGAGTGAAAGAGAGATAGAGAGAGTGAGAGAGAGAAATCACAGAGAAAGAAAGACTTAGACGTGTTATTAAATAAACACAAAACATGTTCATTTTAATGAAAAAGATGGAGTGATAGGTTCAGCGCGATCATGTGAACTCAAGTGTCAGAAAGCGGGGACAGGCAAATGAAAGAGTGAAATTGTTAATAAACATGTATGCCTGTAAACAATGCATGCTCAGCCCTATTTGAATCGGACTCCTCTCACTCTCGTCTCTCCCACTCACACAAATTTTAAGGATTCAGACTTCTATTAACCAAATTAACTACACACAAACACCCACAAATTAAAAAAAGTTATATTCACGTACATTGTTCATTATAACTGCACAAAAGAACGGCGACGATGATTCCAGCTTGTCATCCCAACGGTCATTAGAAGTAGTAGTACGAGAATGGCCAACGAGAGAAAACTGAAAACATCACTTACTGAATCTGTCCTTAATGTCACCTTAATCATAATTATATAGCTCCTCGCTCAAGCGCACAGCCACGGCACTGGAACTACTTCACACAGAGCTTCTCATCTCCACAATGCAGTGTCCTCGCCCAGGCTAGGGTACACTCATCAAAGACCGTCCAGCCCCGCTGCGTCGATCTTGCACCACCTCCATCTGTGGAGTTTCCAACTCTCACGAATTCCTAATTCAATTCAATTCAATTCAATAATTTTATTTAACGTCTATTCACAGTTTGTGATATTAGACCATACACGCAAGCATACACACAAGCACACGCAAAATACAAAAAGCATATCCAAGTATTAGGCATAATAATCACACAAATTTGCTCACTGGAGACTGGCTAATAATTTGTGCTATGGTAATAAATGTTGGATACTGCAGCAGTTCAACAGTGGAATGTTCACTTGTTTTAATATTTTTGTTTAAATATTGTGAAGTTAATATGGGGCAAGTTTTTAACAGATGTTCAACGGAAATTGGTTGTGAACATGGACACATAGCATTAGCTAAAAATTTAGTATTCCATGAGTTGACTCTTAGCTTTTTGATTATTCTACACAAGTTTCTAGAACATGAGTAATTATCTATTCCAGCAACTGTGTGATAATGTGGTGTACATTGATCTTTCTACCAACAAAATGAGTTCCGATGCAGATGGTCTAACAATGTGGTTGTCACTTGAGAATGACCCTTCCTTTGCTAAAGTATCCACAAATTCATTAAAATAAATGCCACAATGTGAAGGAACCCAACAAAAAGAAATTCCTACACCATTTGACATAATAGCATGAATTAATGATCTAATATCGAAAATAATGTCTGATCTAGTTTTACAATACCAATTTTGAAGGGCTTTGAGAACAGCTTTAGAATCAACACATAAAACTATGTTATAAAAGGTACTAGAGATGTTGCTAATAGAATTCCTTTTACAGAGAGAAACACCATTATGTCCACTGAAAATTCTTTGTCTCTCTCTCTCTCTCTCTCTCTCTCTCTCTCTCTCTCTCTCTCTCTCTCTCTCTCTCTCTCTCTCTCTCTCTCTCTCTCTCTCTCTCTCTCTCTCTGTTGGCTATTTATTTCAACTTCAACTTCAACTTTTTATTGGTTCCAAGTACATTTGACAACATACTAGAGAATTTGCTTCGTGCATAGGAAAAAAAAGAACACATAAAAACCCGTTAAAAAAATTCATAATAAAATAAAATAATAATAATAATAATAATAATACAGGATGCTATACGCGCCTTACCCCAAATCATTCAGGCTCAAAGCGCGGCGACCTATACCAACATACACGCTCACCTGTCTCATCCACCCTCACACATACCAAACACACATCCATCACTCAAACAGGTGGTGTAAAGGCAGGGAGATCGCTATTAGAAGACGGAAAGAAAATCGAATTTTTATTTTTGAAATTTTTATAATTATTGACTGCGTCCTGTACCATTATTGAAATACCCCCCCCCCCCCCACACACACACACAGACATTTACGCAACATTGACTCGCACACCAATAAACAAATGAATAAGGTTAATACTATTGAATAATAATAATAATAATAATAATAATAATAATAATAATAATAATAATAATAATAATAATAATAATAATAATTATAATTATAAATAGAAAGTCAATGTATTAAAAAAGCTAGTTTAAATCGTAACATATTGGTGTCTAAAAGCTCAGTCTCAGAACATATCAATACATGTAAACCCCTAAAACAGTAGAAGGAAATAATAATAGCAATAATAATAACAACAATAATAAAGTACATATATATGCACAGTGTATCGTCCTGTTCAATGCTAGCTGAGACACCTTACCAATACTCAAGACAAGTAGATCTAGCATAACATTTTATAAGACTAAAAACACGAGCATCTACAGGTGTCAACAGTTTCAGTGATCAAATATATAATAATAGATGTAGGTATAAAAATACCATGACAAAAAAAAGATAATAAGAGCATTACTACATGATACACATGGTCACATTACTACAACATGTGGGTTATGGGGTAAGTGGGAGGGGGTAGATCTATTATTGGATCTATTATTACTTGTACTTCATACCCTATCACCTTTCATCCTTCTTACAATATCCACAGCCACACACATCTATCCTACTACTAACAATAGTTCACAGGTGCCATTTCCTTATAATATTAACAATACTAACATAGCAACAACTTCTAGGCCTAAATAGTATTCCCTCAATAACCATCCTTTAGATCTAATACCTAAGTCAACGCACACCAACAATACTTGCATCAAGAATACTAAATGAATTAATTTCACAATAGCAAAATGTAATATTTTACCATGATCAAAGCTAGCAATAATATAAATGTTGTGTTGTAAGTAGGGATTTTTGCGTTAAATTAAATATTTATATATATAACTATGAATAATCTAACGAAGTGAATGTGTTCGTGTGGCTGTCTGACGCTCACTCTAAGGAGGCATGTTCTATCTCTGTTTACTCTATTCTTCCATCCACCATCACACACGTGCTTACCAACAAGGACAAAGACTACACAGTTTTCTCTTTGCCCTTCTGTTTCACTATTTCACTCATTCACATATAACATGCATATACATTAAGTCATACAATTCATAAGCAACATACACATGAGTCCAAGATAGTCAATAAGTGGCGTATAGGCTAATACTAGTAATATACGGATCACAGCACTTATTCAGTAAGTGCCTGACACGGAGGTCGTTGTCTCTTTGCTGAGAGGTCACTCCCTCTACAGTTTGCTCTGGTGTCGTCACAGTCAATAAAGGCACACGAGGACTTGACAGAGATTCCTGATCTCTCTCAGTATTTATTATTAATGGCTGTACTCACAGTTTCACTTTCACAGTCCAACATTAGTCGCGACACTCTTGGCCGACGCTAGGAACGAGTAGCTACTGTTGGAGAACACTGCAGGTGATCCCGTAGCTTAGGACTGGAGGATTACTTCGCCCACCGTTGCTGCACGTCTGCACCAAAGATGGTTGGTCGAAGGAGAGATAAAGGCGTTGATGGTGTCCACATCCGGTCTCGTAGGGGATGTCACAAGGACAGCTTCACCAGCCCTAAAACCAGGAAGTTTCCGCTCCGAACCCGCCTGCTGTATACAACATTTATACAATCGTAAATCTGTGCTCTTATGCATAAAGAGACTATAATTATGCATCTTTGACACATTATTCTGTTCCAGAGTGCTTGAAGACCATTTCCTTCACAGAATGTCTTCTCTATGCCTCCACACTGATACAGTCACTATTGTCACAATTCTTATGACAATACCTATAACCACTTTAACATTGTACACCATTGCGTAGCCTATAACACAATGGGCTATGAGCCAACTTTATAATCACAGCTCATTTCCAATTTATAACATATTATTGCACATTCATTCATCATTAGATATAAATTATACAACTGAATTAGGCTACATTTCTACTTCAGCCCCACATCTTCACACATGAATGAATACAACATGGCATCGTAATTATAAACTGTATGCATATAATAATTACATGACCAAGTACGGTATTGACATGAGTTACCGTACTTCCTTCAAACATGGATTCTTCTGCACTTCAATCATAATCTATATATATAAATTGCTTAGCCGGAAATCCTTCTTCGCCTCTACTATAAAGTTTGTCCGGTATGGACGCTGATCTGGGCAGGTGCTGGCCGCTGCGGATCGGCCTGCTGTGTGCTCAAAACCAGCGAAATCGTTATAGCCGACATTTCCTTACCGAACGTTTAACCGTTTCTGAGATAAATAAATAAACAAAATGTCCACAAACTGCAATAGCCTCATTCCGCGCGCTTCCATTAAAAATCAAATTGAGGTTTCAGCATGTTTTCCCATATAGACCAAAAAATTGATGGTTTTTCTAGGAAGCCTTGGTAGCTTATTTAGTAAAACATTCGCCTACCGTGCAGGGCGACCCAAGTTCAAATCTCGCGTGGGCCAATTTTGTTTTCTTTATTATTATTATTATTATTATTATTATTATTATTATTATTATTATTATTATTATTATTATTATTACGAATACGAATACGAATACGAATACGAATCTTTATTGTCCATAGTTAAAATACAATAACATGGAAATTTGTCTTTAGTAGCACAAAGACTAAGACAGAAGGATTAAAAACTAAAAAAAAATATTAACAGTTTTTGTTATATAAAACATTAATTAAGACAACCATACGCATGACAAATAGCTGACTTCATTGCACAACTCACATCATATTACATTCCATCATCACAGTACACAGAAGAAAAATGTAGCCATTGTAGGTAACTGGGGGTATTACAGTTTGCTTAAATTTAAGATGCGGATTGCACTTGGTACATAAGAGTGGCCATACAAGTTTCTTTTCCAGGCCGGGGTTCTAAACCTCCGACCTGAGGGCAACAGTTCAAATGATCTACACATGGGATGACCGTTATCAGACATGATCTTTCTAGCTTTACTTTTTACAAAATCTTTATATATTTCTGTTATTGGCTTTTGTGTCTTTCCTATCACTCTGCTAGCTAGGTTTACAATGCGGTTGAGTCTGTTCCTGTCACTAACGCCAAGATTTCCGAACCAGGTAACAATGTTAAAGCATAGAATACTTTCTACTAGAGATCTGTAAACTATTCCTAAGATATGTACATTGACCCCAAAATTTTTCAACTTTCTTACTAAATACATCCTTTGATTGGCCTTTTTGCAAATAAAACCAACATGATCACTGAACTTCAAGTTCTTGTCTAAAACCGTCCCTAAATACTTAAAAGTTTCAACCTGCTCTACATTTTCAGATGCAATTTTCAGGGGGCGAAGCAGGGCAGGATCTCTCGCACGGTGTTCTTCAAAGCAAATTTCTTTAGTTTTAGTTACGTTTAGCTTTAAATAACTGTCACTGAACCAGGTAAAAAGCGTACAAGTAAAATCGAAGTATTGCGAGAGCGATTGTTCATCTTTTAGCCTGCCTATTAGAGCCATATCATCCGCAAACTTTATCAAAGTAAAAATGCTGGTGTCGCACGTCAGTTCATTGGTATAGAGAGAAAACAAAACCGGCGAGAGGACACAGCCCTGCGGCGCCCCAGTGTTTACAATAATCTCATTGGATAAGATACCGTCAATACTGACCCTCTGTGGCCTATCGCGGAGAAAGGAACGAATCCAGAGAACGAGTCCTGGACTAACGTCAAGGTCAAGAAGACGCTTGATTAGTAAGTGGGGTTGAAGCGTATTAAATGCAGAACTGAAATCCATCATAAGGCACCGGACAAAAGTACCTGAGGTATCAAGGTGTCTAGAAACAGAATCAAGTAAGGTCAGGGTTGCGTCCTCTACCCCGCGTTTTGCCTTGTAAGCAAACTGCAGAGGGTCCATGCGATTTGCCACTGAGGTAGTCAGCTGACTACAGAGCAGTTTTTCCATGCATTTACAAACCACCGAGGTCAAGGCGACAGGCCTAAAATCATTCATTTCTCTGGCATTTGGCTTTTTAGCAACTGGTATTACAGTAGAGGTGCGCCATGATCTTGGGACAAAATGATAATTCATTAAAAGTTGAAAAAGGCGAGTAAAAACACAAGATAACTGACTAGAACATTCCTTTAAAACTTTACCCCCCACCCTGTCAGGACCACAAGCCTTGCGAGGATTGACATTTGAAAGAACCTTTTTAACATCATTTTCGTTAATGGTAATGTTATTTGGAATGGTAAGCAGAGGCAGACAAACATCCTCAACTTCCTGTGAAAAATCATGTTCATCAAAACGAGCATAAAATTTGTTTAAATCATTTGAAAGTGAAACAGGATCGTCATTTTTTACACCTTGCTTTTGTACTTTCCTCCCCATCATTGTATTCAACCCATCCCAAGCCCCCTTTCCATTCCCTTCTGTCAATTTTTCTTGCACCTTATCTTTGTATTCTTTTTTGCTCTTTGCAATTTTCCAACGAAATTCTTTTTCTATTTTTTTCACTTTTGCCATATCTCCCTCAACAAATGCTTTCTTTTTTTCACCCAGAATTCGTTTCATATCAGCATTTATCCAAGGTTTAGAATTTGAATAGATTTTTACTGTCTTTTTAGAGACAACATTTCCTTCACATTATTATTATTATTATTATTATTATTATTATTATTATTATATTATTATTATTATTATATTATTATTATTAATATATCTTATAATATATAACACATTTTCTTTTAAAACCTTGGTGTTTTTTATGATTTCTATTTGTATTATTCTATATTCAATATTATTATTATTATTATTATTATTATTATTATTATTATTATTATTATTATTATTATTATTATTATTATTATTATCATTATTATTTATAAACTAATAATAATAATAATTATTATTATAATAACAATTATAATATCTTATATCAAATTCTACCCCTTGGGGTCATGAGCAATCTTGCCACTGTAGATTGTTCTAACCTATAAAGGGAACAGTGAAAGCCCCAGTTGAAAACCTGTCTTGCCTTTGTAGGCATGACAGATTCACTGCGGCAACAATACCCCCGTTGGAGTGCCGGGGGTTTCAGTATAAATAGTATCCCCACTTTATGGAAATTTAGTGCTTTAAATTCCCACTGTTGCTATCTTCCTCATATACTCTTTCCCATTCCTGCTCTGTCCTATCACTCTGCTATACTATCTTCTTCTTCGCTAGATCAATGACCTACCTTTTTTCTTGAAAACTCTTCCTGGACAAGACTCCTTGTTTGTGTATGGGGTCTGTTGGATCAGCTTGGGAGTGTTGGACGCTTTCTGCTGGGTGGTCACTAGGGCTTCCTATGATGTTAGTATTTAGCAATATAGGCATTTTATATGTATATGTTTCGTTGATGATTTGTAATGATGGTTGTATTCTATTTTGTTTTTGTAACCGGGGGTTCGCGTAGTTGAGGTAAACCCTCAGCCGTCCCCCGCGTGGGATGTCTTTATTGTAAAGTGACTGGCCGGTGGAGGGCGTTCAGTTTTCCCACTAGGGTTGTTTCAGCAGATCTTTTATGCGGATCGGGGGTTGTCCGGTCCTGATTTGGCTCGGAGGTGTCCGCTGGCCTAAAGCAACAATAAATCAATCAATCAATATCAAATTCTATTTTAAAACCTTGGTGTTTTTTCTGATTTCTATTTGTATTATTCTATATTCAATATTATTATTATTATTCTTATTATATTATTATTATTATTATTATTATTATTATTATTATTATTATTATTATTATTATTATTACTACTACTACTACTACCAAGGATCGGGATGGGGTGGTACGTGTAGGTAAAAGGGGGCTACGGGTAGGTTTAAAGGGGCATGGGTAGGCATAACGGGGATATGGGTATAAATGGTCGATTCCTTTCATCCATACCTGCGAAACGATCAACGGGGAAGTATCAAGGAGGGTACAGGTAGGAACCAAGGGGGAATGAAAGGTATCAAGGGAGTATGGGGAGGTATCAAGTGGGTTCGGGGAGGTATCAAGGGGGTATGATGAGGCATCATGGGGGGACGGGGAGATATCAGGGGGGGGGGGGTGTATGGTGAGGTATCAAGGGGGATATGGGGAGGTATCATCGTCCAAATGAAACTCGCAGACAAAAGTTCTCTCTGTCTACATTTTAAACAGCATCATGTGTACCCTGACTTGCCAGGGTACAAAAACCACTAGTAATTCATAAAAAGCAATACTTTCCATTTTCGTATGAATAGCTTCACAGCTTATATTATAAAATACTAATAATAACAATAAATACCTGTATTCTAGATACAGCTATATAATTCCACTAGAAGAATCCCGTAATCCCGATTTCATAGAGCTCCAAAGAACACGGCTGTACTCTTCAACTGGCGTGCACTCTCTAAATAAGAACAACTCACTATACTAATTTCATTTCTACACGCAAACTTCCGGTCTAATCGCTAGCTACGTCATAACATCTGTTTACACAAACGTGTACGAAATGCGTTCGTTACATGTATTTACCTTAGAGCCCCGTCGCTCTGAAGAACTTCAGTCCATGCATACCAGCACGGCAGTTTTTCATCGAAAATGGCTGAGTTCACTAATACCCAAGCTAGAGTTGTTTCCCTTACTATATAAGCATAGCCGTCAAATCAACCGATCACAACTTCAATTTCTTTCAGTACAGATGTACTCAACCACATACCCATGTACTCCTATCCGCTCTCTAGCCTACTGACTATATGACACTCACATTATAAAATGACAACATGTACAATAAAAATAAAATTACACGAAATAAAGAAATTTGTTGCAAAATCCAAGAAAAATGAAATACACACCAGAAAGAAGACTACAAAATTCCAAACTTAAGACGACAAATTAAATACAAAGTTCAGTACAAAGGCAAAAGTAGATTTACTAACATACCAGCCCGATTCCTTTGTCTCTCTTTCACCATCATTCATTCTCATTTATTGTATCCATCTACTCTTCGTCAATACTAGCTCTCTCCTTCATTCTGTCACCCACTCTCGTTACATAATCCACACGATTTTTTAGGTGTTATATGTCCATCCATCTTTATAATCTAATACCACCTCTCTCCGCTACAAATGTAATACGTCTGTTTCAACTTTCAAAATTGAATACGTTTGTCACGTCACCCGAATGGGATCAGTGACTTCTGCTCAACAGCGAGTGCAGGGATACAAACTCAAGCCAAAAAAAAAAAATAACACAAATGCCAGATGAACATTTACACTCTTTTATTCAACACACAAACATACAGGAGAATGGGAATCTAACCCTACCCCAACCCCTAATCGGTCCCAAAACCCCAACAATTAACAATCAATTACCTCTCCCCTTTGACACTGGACACAAGATGCCAACACAATCAAGATATAAGATATAACAAGATATAACAATATGAAAATAAAGTTTAAATAATATCACCTAGATTCGAATTAATTATTTATTAATTATTTATTAATTAAGTATTTAATTAATGTCAATTTCTTTATACACAGTATAACTGTACGTTCTTCAATGCTATCCTATCTAATCCTATCCCGCAACTCGGAGGTCGTAGGGGCACCACAGATGATCGTTTAACTAGCGTATTCCATCTTTCCCTGTCCTCAGCAATCTGATTGTTTTTCTCAGTGTCAAACCAGTCCATTCTCGAAAGTTGTCCTCCCACCTCGTTTTCGGTCTCCCTCTTCTTCTACCTCCTTGCACTGTGCCTTGCAGGATGGTCTTTGCAATACCTGATGATCTGGTGACGTGACCATACCATCGGAGATTCCGTTTTTTCACCACTGTGAGCAGGTCATCGTGTTCTCCAATGGCTTGTGTAATGGTCTGTCGGACTTCGTCGTTGGTGATGTGCTGGGTATAGGATATGCCCAGAAGTCTTCTGTAGCACCTCATCTCCATGCTTTGTATTCTTCTTTGGAGATCTGCTGTGAGGGTACATGTTTCGCAAGCATGTAGAAAGATGGAGATGACAAGGGAGCGCAGCAGCTTTACCTTGGAATGTAGACTGATGGTCTTGTCTTTCCAAATTGGCTTCAACCTCACCAAGGCAGCAGTTATTTTTTGCGATCCTGGAGGGGGACTTCCTGTCGGGACCCATTGTCTGATACAATGTGGGTCCATGCTTCGTAATCATATAGGAAGATGGAGATTACAAGGGAGCGCAGCAGTCTTATTTTGGAATGTAGACTGATGGTCCTGTCTTTCCAAATGGGCTTCAACCTTGTCAGGGCAGCAGTTGTTTGTGCGATCCTGGAGAGGACTTCCTGTCGGGACTCATTTCTGATACAAAGGCTCATAAATATTTGAAGCTATGCACTGTGTTAAGGGGATTGGCCTTGAACTTTGATGTCCGTGTTGATGCCTTTGGTGTTGTTGGTCATCATTTTGGTCTTCTCTGCACTTATTTCCATTCCATAAGCCCTGGAGGTGGTGTCAAGCCTCTGTACCAGCTGTTCAAGTTCTTGTTCCTCTCCAGCCAATCCATCAATGTCATCCGCAAAACGAAGATTGGAGATTGCTCTACCCCCTATTCTGACTGTGCCTTCATGATATGTAAGAGCATCTGACATGATGCGCTCTAGGAAGATTTTGGAGAGATTTGGAGAGAGTAGGCATCCTTGACGCACACCGATTGTTGTTCTGAACCAGTTCCCGATGGCGCTGTTGTAGAGGACTGCACGGGTAGCCTTGTCATACAGGCTTTTGATGACTTCACTAATTTTAGGGCTGATGTTGTACACTTTCATTGTTGCCCATAGAGCTGCATGCCAGACTCGATCAAACGCCTTTTTGAAG
>JBAHVR010000113.1:0-157500 GCA_036898135.1 Oncomelania hupensis
GGCGACTGATGACTCCTTGGTTTATTATGGCAAAAAATATGGTTGGATGAGGGTATTCAACTTTCATGAAATAATCTGGTTATCATAGATGTAATGTTTCATAATAACTATTTTTTTAATAATAATAATAATTATTATTATTATTATTATTATTATTATTATTATTATTATTATTATTATACGTTGTTGCTTAGCAGTTTCTACTTATTATTAGTTGTTGAAGCATTATAATGAGTATATGAGCTTTATTCATGGTCGTCTCTGCATGCAACAATTATGTTAAATGGTTGTGTGGTGGAGTGCTTGTTCGTGTGATTCTCCCTGTCTGTTCCCTGTTAGTGTTATGCGCATCCTCTCTCCCTCTCTGTCTGTCTGTCTCTCTGTCTGTCTGTCTCTGCTGGTGACATATCTCCCTCTGTCTGTCTTTTTTCCTCTCTCCGTCTCTCTGTCTGTCTCTCTGGTGAAATACAGTCTTAAGTTTTATACAAAACTTCAGTCTCCTCAGCGTTGTTAGGATGTTTAATAAACTGGACATAATTAAAGTTCTTAAATTTAAAAAAAAACATTTCGATCGTGAGAGTGAGGGTGGAGGGCGTTATGAACTCTTTTCTCAGAGGCAGCGTTGTAAGGGCTGTGCCCATTTTATCTTTGCTGCTCTACCTTTCCTCGGTTCTCAAAAATAAAACCGGAAAAGTAGATGAAGAAAAATTACAACATTAAAAAATGTGCTTCCAATAATTATGCTCAAAACCAAATCACAGTCAGGGTTATTTGCTGCTTAAAACGTATATACGCAAAATCGCTGCCTATTAATGTGTTAAAACACACAAACACACGAGAAAAATTACATTGATATGGAATGTTCTTAGTACAAGCACTATAAATAGTAATAAATATGATCAAGTAATGTAGTAACTGAACGAATTACAATTCAAATATAGCACAACATCAAACTGCTTCAAGTTCTTTTTCAACATCTCCACCTAGGTCTACATATTTTAGACACGAAGATAAAATAACAACCTTCAACCCGATTTTAAACACACACAAACACCCTCCTACTACTACTACTCCTACCACCAGAACAGTTCGCTGCTGCTGTAAGCTATTTATGTAACCAAGCAGTCTCATCTCTGTCTCATCGATTTTCCACTCTTAAAAAGTCTGTAGGAAAATGTGAGCACAACTCACCCCGTTTCTCGCCATAGGACTTCTAGCTAACTTCCATGGCAGCTTCCATGCTCCTTTGCTGCCTAGTCCAAGTTTGAGGAAGTATTCTGCTCGTTTTTGTTTCATCCTGTGTCTAGTCGAAGTTTGACACAAGTCTTCTGCTCGTTCTTGTTTCATCATTTCCCTAGTCGCCGACAGTCCTGTGATCGCTCTTGTTTCATTATTTTCCTAATCGCTGACAGTCCTGTGATCGCTCTTGTTTCATTATTTTCCTAATCGCTGACAGTCCTGTGATCGCTCTTGTTTCATTATTTTCCTAATCGCTGACAGTCCTGTGATCGCTCTTGTTTCATTATTTTCCTAATCGCTGACAGTCCTGTGATCGCTCTTGTTTCATTATTTTCCTAATCGCTGACAGTCCTGTGATCGCTCTTGTTTCATTATTTTCCTAGTCGCTGACAGTCCTGTGATCGCTCTTGTTTCATTATTTTCCTAATCGCTGACAGTCCTGTGATCGCTCTTGTTTCATTATTTTCCTAATCGCTGACAGTCCTGTCATTGTTCTTGTTTCATTATTTTCCTAGTCGCTGACAGTCCTGTGATCGCTCTTGTTTCATCATTTTTTTAGTCGCTGACATCGACAGTCCTGTGATTGCTCTTGTTTCATAATTTTCCTAGCCGCTGACAGTCCTGTGATTGCTCTTATTTAATTATTTATCTAGTCGAAGTATGACATAGGCTTCTGCTCATTCTTGTTTCATCATTTGTCTAATCGATATTTAGTAGGCCTATATATTTATGTTGTCTCATCATTTGTCTAGTCGATGTTTGACATAGTAATTTGATAAACTGGACATAATTAAAGTTCTTAAATTTAAAAAAAAATGTTTTTCCATAACATTTCGATCGTGAGAGTGAGGGTGGAGGGCGTTATGAACTCTTTTCTCAGAGGCAGCGTTGTTAGGGCTGTGCCCATTTTATCTTTGCTGCTCTACCTTTCCTCTAGTTCTAAAAATAAAACCGGAAAAGTAGATGAAGAAAAATTACAACATTAAAAAATGTGCTGCCAATAATTATGCTTAAAACCAAATCACATTTAGGGTTATTTGCTGCTTAAAACGTATATACGCAAAATCGCTGCCTATTAATGTGTTAAAACACACAAACACACGAGAAAATTTACATTGATATGGAATGTTCTTAGTACAAGCACTATAAATAGTAATCAATATGAAAGTAATGTAGTAATGGAACGAATTACAATTCAAATATAGCACAAAATCAAACTGCTTCAAGTTCTTTTTCAACATCTCCACCTAGGCCTTCATATCTTAGACACGAAGATAAAATAACAACCTTCAACCCGATTTTAAACACACACAAACACCCTCCTACTACTACTACTCCTACCACCAGAACAGTTCGCTGCTGCTGTAAGCTATTTATGTAACCAACCAAGTCTCATCTCTGTCTCATCGATTTTTCCACTCTTAAAAAGTCTGTAGGAAAATGTGAGCACAACTCACCCCGTTTCTCGCCATAGGACTTCTAGCTAACTTCCATGGCAGCTTCCATGCTCCTTTGCTGCCTAGTCCAAGTTTGAGGAAGTATTCCGCTCGTTTTTGTTTAATCCTGTGTCTAGTCGAAGTTTGACACGTCTTCTGCTCGTTCTTGTTTCATCATTTCCCTAGTCGCTGACAGTCCTGTGATCGCTCTTGTTTCATCATTTTCCTAGTCGCTGATAGTCCTGTGATCGGTCTTGTTTCACAATTTTCCTAGTCGCTGACAGTCCCGTGATTGCTCTTATTTAATTATTTATCTAGTCGAAGTATGACATAGGCTTCTGCTCATTCTTGTTTCATCATTTGTCTAATCGATATTTAGTAGGCCTACATATTTATGTTGTCTCATCATTTGTCTAGTCGATGTTTGACATAGTAATTTGATAAACAAGGCTAAACGTTTTGAGTCAAGTTAAGAAGTTGCCTCTTTCCAGTAGCTTTTAGTGTTCTTCCAAACACCTGCTTAATAATAATATTAGTCATTTATTTAATTTAAAAAGCTCGCTCGTCCTTCACAGGGAAGCTCCAAGTGCATACAACAGATTTACAAAATTTAAATGACAAATGTAGCATGCAAAAATACGAAATGTCATGCTTTGGACAGATTCGGCAGACTTTTATAATCATTGTAATATTGCTACTGGAAGACGGTATTTTAGTCTAATTTTTACTGGTTTCCAAAGAACAGTCCCCACGGAGCTTAATGTTGAGAAAAAAATCCCCGATCTCACTTGTTTGTTATGCACAATCATGCCACGAAGCTGCAGCTGACGATATCGAAGAGGAACGAGACTTCGTTACCTCTGCATCGCCAGTTTTATTTGTATTAAGATCCACAACTGCCTGTTCTTGATTATCAGTTTGAACGCTCTCGTCACTCTTCACTGATGGATTTGATATTAGCGGTTTCTGAGACTCGGGCGGTTGGACAACATTATGTCGTTTCGAACTTTTTTGATGCCAACGTCTCTTTCTTCTTCGATACCTGTAAAATGAAACAGACCAGCACATTTTTGGATTGGTCAAAATTTTGTTAAATATGCGTTTAATGTCATGCCATACTGTCATTTTGTAATTTACGTTATTGTAATACAATTACGTTCATCTGTTAGATCATGCTATCATTTTGTTCACATGGTATCGACAATATCACTCTAAATCAATTGTCTGACATTGCTTTTGTATTTGTTTTTCTTTAGGACATTTGCCTATAAGTAGTAGCAGTAGTAGTACGAGTTTTTAATTCTATTATTATTATTATTATTATTATTATTATTATTATTATTATTATTATTATTATTATTACTACTACTACTAGTACTACTACCACTACTACACTTTATTGTCTCTTTATCGGGAAATTTTTAAATTCCCACTGTCGCTGTCTTCCTCATTTACTCTTTCCCATTCCTGCTCTGTCCTATCACTCTGCTATACTATCTTCTTCTTCGCTAGATCAATGACCTACCTTTTTTCTTGAAAACTCTTCCTGGACAAGACTCCTTGTTTGTGTATGAGGTCTGTTGGATCAGCTTGGGAGTGTTGGACGCTTTCTGCCGGGTGGTCACTAGGGCTTCCTATAATGTTATTATTTAGCAATATAGGCATTTTATATGTATATGTTTTGTTGATAATTTATAATGATGTTTGTATTCTATTTTGTTTTTGCAACCGGGGGTTCGAGTAGTTGGGGTAAAGCCTCAGCCGTCCCCTGCGTGGGATGTCTTTATTGTACAGTGACTGGCCGGTGGAGGGCATTCAATTTTCCCACTAGGGTTGTTTCAGCAGATCTTTTATGCGGATCGGGGGTTGTCCGGTCCTGATTTGGCTCGGAAGAGTCCGCTGGACCTAAAGCAACAATCAATCAATCAATCAATATCGGGAAATTCTCCCAAGGGAAAGGCGTGTCGTAATCTGTTGCGCACCCACACCTAACATACCTAAAATTGCGTTTTTCACATTTTTGCTGGGGGAGAAAATCGGAGTACCATGGAGAAAACCTCCGGGACGATGCCCGAGTCGAAAATAAATAATATTCCGATAGGCGCCATTGGTTTATAGCTTGTAGACAACACAAGTTTGTCCTGCCTTAGACCACACGGCCACAACGCTCATTTTGTTGTTGTAATTGTTGTTGTATCATTAGTATAGGAGCAAGGAAAGGCCACGAAGGCCTTAAGACCTTTTTTGTTTCAATTCGTCTTTCCCAATTTATTTGTCAAATCTTCCAACTAAATTTACAAAGGGGGATACCTAATCAAGAACATTCTTAAATCACAACTAAGTTAAATTACGTTGTTTTTTGCAATTTTACTTACAACCACAATGTCCAAGCCAAAGACATAACGAGGCTCGCACACAACACGACAATAACAATCGTGGATGGCTCTTGCAGTAATTGCTGAATAGTTTTTCTATCAGCTTCACCTAGACAGAAAATGTTTTTAAAAAAATGAAATTATGTACATTCTCGAGGTAAACAAGGTATTCTAAATACTCACGCCAAATGAGAAACAGCTACACATTTCTTATTCATTGATTGGCGATGTATAAATACTATACCGTCTTCTCAAGAAGAAGAAGAAAGGCTGTATCACTAAGACATAATAAGCACTTACAAGGGAACATAATCAAAGATCTTAAAGGGAAAATGCGGCCAAAGGAAATTTAGAAAAGGTTCTTCTTATTTATTTTTTAAGAGACATGTTTCAAAAAGACAAATTATTGTAAACAGTTTGTCACCAAACCTTGTAATTTCTCAAGTGATCAAATTGTGCATCATTATAACGTAAAGTTCAGCGGAAGAATTATGACGTCACGAATACGTCACTTCCTCAATCATTACTGATTTGAAGTGGAGTAAGCAAGACCAAAATCCAAAGCCAATCCCTCAACGCAGTGCATAGCTTCAAATTTCCAGGAGCCATTCTATCAGACAATGGGTCCCGACAAGAAGTCCTCTCCAGGATCGCACAAACAACTGCTGCCCTGACAAGGTTGAAGCCCATTTGGAAAGACAAGACCATCAGTCTACATTCCAAGGTAAGACTGCTGCGCTCCCTTGTCATCTCCATCTTCCTCAATGCTTGCGAAACATGGACCCTAACAGCAGATCTACAACGAAGAATACAAAGCATGGAGATGAGGTGCTACAGAAGACTTCTGGGCATTTCCTATACCCAGCACATCACCAACTAACAGACCATCATACAAGCCATTGGACACCATGATGACATGCTCACAGTGGTGAAGAAACGGAAACTCCGATGGTATGGCCACGTAAATAGAGCATCAGGCCTTGCAAAAACCATCCTGCAATGCACGTTGCAAGGAGGCAGAAGAAGATGGAGACAGAAAAAGAAGTGGGAGGACAACATTCGAGAATGGACTGGTTTGACACTGAACGAAGCCATGAGGGTTGCTGGGAACAGAGAAAGATGGAGTACGTTGGTTAAACTATCATCAGTGGTGCCCCAACGACCTTTGAGTTACGGGATAGGATAGGATAGGATAGGATAGGATAGGATAGGAAGCAAGACCTGAGTAACGCGCGGACCCAACACTACTCCATAAGTTTTGTGAGGACTATGACAGCTAACGCCTTCGTGTACTCAAATGTCTGCACACTGGAGTAGAAGGAAGAGACTGAGCTTTCCTAGTTTTAGGTTGATATGCATACCAAACGTTTGATGAAAGTCAGCCTGCGACGTTCAAACTGACTATTGGAAATGCGGAATCCACCCAAGAAACTCGCCAAGTGACACGAATAAAGTGACAGAATGCCTTTCTAAACTGCGTACACGCTTATTTGAGAACTTTTGCCTCAATAATGTGGTTTTATGAACTCTTGAATGATCATGCTATCTAGTATAAACGTTTGAACAAAATGACCTCAGACTCACTTTAATCAAACAGGAGAAGCATTCTGTTCCCTTTCTTTCTACCACTCATGGTATATCTAAATTTTGAACTATTTTGACTAACAACATAATAAAGTGAACTGCTGCGTCTACAAGGTTTACGTTTATTATAAAGTAGAGCCTACTTACCTTTTAAATGTGTAAAATCTCCAATACATCTTTGTGTTTTGATGGTACTTTGCGCTGGTGTCAAACTACAGCGGTAGGAACAGGACGTTCCTAGTGGCCTATCAATTCTGATAATGGCGCTGTCGGTGATCTCCTCACTGGTTAACAGCTGGTAGCCAGGATCACCAATACACGTTATTTCATGCTTTTGACCCGGACCCAACCAGTGACACGAGATAGCCTTTTCTGCACAAATATTTGAACAATTTGTTCAAAAATTTCGACAAAGTATTATTATACAAAAGAATCGGTTTTTTAATATATGACACTGAAACCAACAGGCGCAGGAAGAAAATGAACTCAAACCACGGACCCCAAACACACACACACAACATTCACACTGGCTTAATGGACACACTATCCTATCCTATCTAATCCCGTAACTCGAAAGTCGTTGAGGCTCCAAAGATGATCGTTTAACCAGCGTGCGCCCTCTTTCTCTGTCCTCAGCAACCCTCATGCCAGCGCTCAGTATTAAGCCAGTCCATCCTTAAATGTTGTCCTCCCACCTCTTCTTGTATCCCTCTTCCTCTGCCTTCCTGCACCGTGCCTTGCAGGATGGCCATACCATCGGAGTTTCCGTTTCTTCTCCACTGTGAGCATGTCATCGTATTGTCCAATGGCTTGTGTGATGGTCTGTCGGACTTCGTCGTTGGTGATGTGCTGGGTATAGGAAATGTCCAAAAGTCTTCTGTAGCACCTCATCTCCATGCTTTGTATTCTTCAATGTAGGTCTCCTGTGAGGGTCCATATTTCGCAAGAGTACAGGGAGATGGAGACGACAATGGAGCGCAGCAGCCTTACCTTAGAGTGTAGATTGATGGTCTTGTCTTTCCAAATGGGCTTCAACCTTGTCAGGGTCATCAGTTGTTTGTGCGATCCTGTAAAGGACTTTCTGTCGGGAGCCAATGTATGAAACAACGGCTCCTAAATGTTTGAAGCTATGCACCGCGTTGAGGGATTGGCCTTGGACTTTGATGTCTGTGTTGGTGCTGTTGGTCATCATTTTGGTGTTCTCTGCACTTATTTCCATACCATAGGCTCTGTAGGTGGTGTCAAGGCTCTGTACCAGCTGTTCAAGTTCTTGTACCTCTCCAGCCAATCCATCATGTCATCCACAAAATGCGGTTAGAGATTGTTCTACCCACTAGATTGTTCTACCCACTATGCTGACTTGCCTTCTTGATCTGTTAGGGCATCTGACATGATGCGTTCCAAGAAGATGTTAAAATGTGTTGGAGAGAGTAGGCACCCATGACGTTCGCTGATTCTTGTTCTGAACCAGTTCCAGATGGCGCTGTTGTGGAGGACAGCACTGGTAGCCTAGTCATACATGCTTTTGATGACTTCAATAATGTTAGTGCTGATGTTGTACACTCTCATGGTTGCCCACAGTACAGAGCTGCATGCCAGACTCGGTCAAACGCTTTTTTGAAGTCTGCAAACACATGTTTTAGATGTTGTTGGTGCTGTAGGTATTTCTCGCATATTATTCTGAGGTTGGAAATCTGCTCAGTGGTACTTTGCCCTGCCATGAATCCTGCTTGTTCTTCAGCTCTGATTTGTTCAGTTTGGGGTTTCAATCTGTTGAGTATTATTTTCAAGAGGACTTAGCTGGGATGGTTGATGAGGCTGATGGGGCGGTAGTTTTCACACTCCTGAAGGTTACCCCTTTTTGGAAGAGTGAAGACAAGCGACTGGGTCCATGGTGTAGGTCACTCTCCACTCTGCCAGATCTTGTTACAGATAATGCTTCAAGCAATTCTGTGGCTATGCGGTCCACTCCCGCTGACTTCCCTTCCTTCAGCGAATGCATTGCTACCTCAACTTCTTCTCGGAGAATTGGGAGGACTTCTCTATTCTGGGGACATGCAAGAACTGATGGGTCTCCGTTTCGTGTGTGGTATAAAGGTCAGAAGAGTACTCTGTCCATCTATCCAAGACTTCTTGTTCTTCTATAAGGAACATGCCAGACTTGCTTTGGATCGTCGAGACCTTGGCTGTTTAACACTTGTCAGCCGCTTCACAGTCTGGTAGACCTTCTTGCTGTTTGTTCTTGTTAAGTTTGTTCTGTACATGTATTTTCTAGCACTGATCTTCTATCCAGTTCTCCTTTGCTGTGCGCATGACTTTCGGATGTCACTGTTAATTTTTCAGTAAGCATCAGCTCCTTGTGGGTTGTTCTTTTTTAATTTTTCATCTCTGTTCGTTTATCACACAGGTCCAAAAGTTGTGATCCACAGTTTCTTCTCTGGGTGGTGCTCGCCAAGGATCTCAGTGGCGGTATCTGTCACAGCTGAGTTGAAGGTGGTGGTCATGGTGTTGACATCTACTTCACAAGCTCCCAAAATGAGCAGAGGTGCAAAATTTCCTCCAATTCTGGCTTGGAATATTTCTGCCACCTCCGGTTCTTGCAGTTTGTCCAGGTCGAACTTCAATCTTGTGCACTTTGCTGTGTTTACTCTCTTCAAGTGGAGCCGGAAAGATATCATCACGAGATCGTGGTCACTTCCGATATCTGCTCCTGGAAAAGTGCGTGTCTTGCCAATGTTGATGCTTGATCTGAAGCGTTTCTTGACCATGAGGTAGTCAATCTGGTTGTGATGCTACCCGGTGGGACTGTGTCAAGTCCATCGTCTGGATTTTTTTAGGAGACCAAATGTGTTTGCCAGTTTCAGATTGCTTTATCTGGAAAACTACAAGAGTCTCAGACCTCTGTCATTTGCCTCGTAATTGCAGTGGGGTCCACACGTGTCTCCCCAATTGGGGTACTCATCTTGGCCATCCTTGGCATTCCAGTCGCCTTGCACTATAACTATGTCCTTTCTCGGCACTTAATCAAGGACAGCCTGTAGATGTTCATAGAAATCCTCCACTTCGCATTGGTCATAGTCTGATGTTGGGACATAGGCCTGGATGATGGTGGTGTTGAAAGGGGCTGTTCTCAGACGGATGGGAATGAGTCTACTGGAGACTGGGCGGCAACCCATGACAGTGACTAGAATCCAACGTCTTGTTCGTGCCTGTCATCTCTCCCGCTGAAATAAAGTTTGTGGCATTTCGCTGATACCTAAAATGTTCCATCGATAGTGGTCCTTCTAATTTTCCCTCAGCAGTTAGGGTCCTGACATTCCAGGTTCTTATGATGATGTTGTCTCTCGTGCGGATTTTGCTAAGTTGTCCATCAGTAATCCACTTATTACCTCCGTCCTGGTGGCCAGTGGAAGGCGCGGTCCTTGGTGACCCGGGCGACAACCGATCCGGTTTAGAGTGAGTTGTTCTTTTCATCATTCGGTGTGTCTTGGGCAAGAAAGACCTGGCGGGGTCCAATCGTCTCCAGGCTGTTGGCCCCAACCGAAATCCACGAGTGTGGCTCGCCTTGGCCCCAAGCACGTGGTCGGTGAACCTATAGTAACGTTAAGTTCCTCGTCCTGGCCATTGATTTCTGTGTGGAATATTTTTGCTGACATCACCCCTGTTAATCGCCTCTTACGACACGCCGGGAAACGTTGGGTCTATTGTATTCAATGCCCGAACCACAGGACACACAGTAAACATCTTTTTTTTTCTTTCTTGGATATGAAATATGGACAAATGGATGTTAATTGAACTGTATGGACAGACAGACAGACGCACACACACACACAATCACATCGCATCACAAGATATTTTAAGAATGAATTGTATATTTGAAGACAAGGTCTCGTTTTCACAAAGTGCCATTTTCAATAGTCAGAATCCGAACGGGAAAAAAAGTGTGAAGGAAGAGAAACTTCAACTTAATGAACGGTTTACAGAGTTACGCGGCCTGTTGGAAAAGCAACATTGTCCAACATGGCAAACTTCCAATGGGAAAGTGCAGCCGTTCTAGTTCTCAATGTCCACTGTTAGTCAGTCAACAAAACGGGGTGTTCTAAGCTATACAGACCGGTGTAGATTGGCATCCTTAGGATGGCTAACATCACAGCTGAGACATAATTTCACTACCATATTACACACTAGTAACAGTGTGGCAATGTGGACGTTACGGGTTTGAATAATGATAGTGTGCTGCTGCAGATCTTCATCTTTACACTAGCACTACAATTGCTCTGCTCAATACCTTATTAACATAGAGTCCATTGAGAGGTGAGTTGTTCTCATGGAATGCATTTTTTATTGCCACCAAATTTGACATTAACATAGGTTATGTCTCTGGGTGAATATCATCATATACGGTATTGCTTCTTCCAAGAATTATTCAGAAACACTTAAATTTTGCAAAAGAAAACTTCAATCGACACGCTCCAAATCGGCTCCATCTTTATTTGATATGGGTCACGAGTGACTTGGGCCCTGCTGCTATGACGACAAGTAATCTATTAGTGTCGTCTGCTGTGAGAAGGTAACAGTTGTTTGTGAATGGTAAAGCACAGTCAGCATAAGTGTAAAGAAATCTCCAACCTCCGTTTTGAGGATGACATTGATGGATTGGCTGGAGAGGAACAGGAACTTGAAGAGCTGGTACAGAGGCTTAACACCACTTCCAGTGCCTTTGAAATGGAAATAAGTGCAGAGAAGACCAAATTGATGGGAAGACCAAATTGATGACCAACAACATCAATGGAATCAAAACGGATATCAAAGTCCAAGGCCAATCCCTCAACACAGTACACAGCTTCCAATTTTTAGGAGCCATTGTATCAGACAATGGGTCCCGACAGGAAGTACACTCCAGGATAGCACAAACAACTGCTGCCCTGAGAAAGCTGAAGTTTATTTGGAAAGACAGGACCATCAGTCTGTACTCCAAGGTAAGGCTGCACGCTCCCTTGTCATCTCCATTTTCCTATACTCATCCGAAACATATGTACCCTCACAGTAGACCTATATTGAAGAATACAAAGCATGAAGATGATGTGTTACAGAAGAGTTCCGGGCATTTCCTATACCCAGCATATCACTAACGACGAAGTCCGACAGACCATGACACAAGCCATTGGACAACGCGATGACATGCTCACAGTGCGAAAGAAACTTCGATGGTATGGACACGTCACTAGAGCATCAGGCCTTGCAAAGACCATCCTGCAAGGCACTGTGCAAGGAGGCAGAAGAAGCGGGAGACAGAAAAAAGGGTGGAAGGACAACATTTGAGAATGGACTGGTTTGACATTGAAGGGAGCCATGAGGGTTGCTAAGGACAATGAAAGATGGAGTACGCTGATTAAACGATCGTCTGTGGTGTACCAACGGCTTTAGAGTTACGGGATAGAATCGGTTTGGTTATTTATGTAAGAGGTGGGTGGGAGTCCAAAGGTTTTGCTTCTTTCTTTAGTTTTGGTATGGAATCTATTTGACAAGCCTAGTATTAGTTATTGTTTTCACGAGGGCGGTACGGATAGTCAGTTATTCACTAAATCTATTATAGAAGGATAAATAACACATATCTTTTTTTTTTAGAAAATATTTAGGAGATTGACAGATCTCCTTCTTTAAATCCTCACGGCAGGAAAGGTGACAATAAAAACTAGACTCCATGTTAACTGAAAACCAACCTTCCTCCTGTTGGTTTTCCTTCTGCACGAACAGACTGAAGACGTAGCGTTGTTGTCGAATGTTGAAGGGGAATTTGCAGGTGACTGAAGGCCTATCTGTGTCTACGTCACATTGCGTCATGTTTTGTTCTGACGACGTGGTCGCCATCAAGCTTGCCACGCACAGCACAAGGTAGAAGGCTGTAGAGACAAATGCAATTAACAAGCTGTGATTGATTTTTTTTTTCTGTAGTACACTGCTCAAAACGGACTGTAAATGACTTTCACATTACTAAATTCTCGTTGGGCTACATCATTTTGGGTGAGATTTCTGTTCTAGAAGTCATGTTGTACATAACACTAGAACATGGTCAGAGCTAGCTGAAAGCCTTACTTCTTTACTCAAACTGGATGTTGTATCAGTGAAAAGTGGGCAAATTTAAAAGTTAGAATGGTTCGGAGATTCATACTCTTCAATGAGATTGCCGGGCTTTCCGTGAAAAAAGCAACCCGAATTTCGCCTGTCTGTTTTCTAAAGTTCTAAATATCGTAAACAAACAGCGTAACTCAAACTCATCAATGCATGTTGCGCATTCCCGCCAAATAGTTCCTAGCAAGTTTTAAAATTTGGAATACATTCGCAACTGTTTTTCGGTGCACGAGCTTTCCATTCTAGTCGAGTCTTCCAATGTCTGAAAGAAAATGGTAACAAGAAGTTCAACAAGAACCACATTTAAAACTGCGGGGGAAAAAAAAGAAAAAAAAAAGCAACGAATTGCCGCTTTGAACATGGAAGGAGTCATCAGTCCAGTTCAACCGCAGACATCTGGTGCTGTACGTGATACTAATACTGAATCAGCAACGAGATACTCACTAGAGGCCCGAGGAACGCGCATGGCTTTAGCGCTGATTATTTATGGTGATAAGATGTGATCTAGAAGTCAATTTAATGTCGAAGAGTGTCCTGATACTTCGTCGCCTGATGGAAGTTTATGGGTCCCTAGCCGCTGTCATGGCTGTGTCGGACATCGAGAAGTGGTATCACTGGGGTCTCAACATGAGCTTGATCTGTCGTTACCGCTGCTGGGGACACACACACACGCACGCACACACACACACGCACACACACACAAGTATGTAAAACACCAAGACTGGGTTTTATTAAGAATGTAATAATGGGAAAGTGATTTTTTTTCTTCTAGAAATGTAAGAATCTAATGCAAAATTGGCTCTTTGCGTCTCAAAAGTTGACCTAGCTCGTCTCCTATAGGCGACGAAATAGGTCGAACTTTCTTGCAAAATTTCCCGAAAAATGACTGGATTTTCTCTGTCCCATATAGAGCACTCCCTTGTACTTAAAACACTCTCATGCACTACAATTGCACTCCCATGCACTAAAAGAGCACTCCTGTGTACTTAGAAAAAAGTGGGTGGCTGGAAAACTCTGGGTGGCTAATACACACACCCATTTCCTGCATAAAAAGCAAGGTTAGTCACCCATTTCAAGGCTTATACCTCCACACGCACACACACACACACACACACACACTTTTGTCATTCTTATGTACTACAACATCCCTTAAATGGAAACTTTAATCAGATATAGAGAGCCAAATTGTTTTTCAATAAATTAGGCACGAATGTTTCAGTGGAGCGAAAAAAACTTTAAGTATTAAAGACAAGAGTCTGAACAAAATAGGCTACCTACCGGCTTTATCAGCTTCAAACCCTCTCCTCCCCTGTAAAATGAAGGCAGATGTGAAAACGGGTTTTTCCCTAATAATACCTATTTAATTATTTATTTTAATTAATTAATTTTTATTTATTTATTCGTGAACATTTCGGTAACGTAGTGCCCTTGTGACAGTGTCCCATCAAAATGGACCAGCTAGATTGTTATAAATATAATATATACCTATCTACCTATCCATCTACCATCCATCCATCCATCCATCCATCTATAAGATATATACTACCAATACTATAAGATCTATCCATCTATAAGATATATACTACCAATCCATCCATCTGCTATTTTTTCTGTCTCGGTAATGATTATGTACTTGTAGGCCTAATGGCGATGACGACAATAGTTCTGCGGCGGCTGTTTCAAATAAATACGAAGATGGCGATGATGTTTACTACTGCTGCTGCTAAAATTAAAATGAACTGTTCTATAGCGCAATTACTTGCACCGAGAGCCAATCAGCCCAAAGCGTCGACGTGCAGCATCATGCACACTGCTAAACGCCCCAAAAAACGGATGAATGACGATGATGATGATGACGATGATGATGACAATGATGCCAATAATAATGAAGGCGATGATGATTATTGATTATTGACAATGATGATGATGATGATGATGATGATGATGATGATGATGATGATGATGATGATGATGATGATGATGATGGAGGTGATGGTAGTGGTGGTGGTGGAGGTGGTGGTAGTGGTGGAGGTAAAGCAGATAATTACCTGTCTTGTCTTGTGTAGTTTGACAAAACTATGGTATAACTTCACCAGGAGGGCAATCACAACAAATACAACCAGAATAACTAACGTGGATATCTCCACAAGTTTGTTATCTTCACTTTTCGATACTGAACAATCGTCTGCAGGTTGGCCTCGGACCGTTTCGTTGAAATCTGTCAAAACAGAGACACTAGAAGGGTTAAGCCCATTATAATTCACATGCTCCATAGGGAACTCTTTAATATTTAACATAAAAATGAGTGCCCAGAAAAAACAACAACAATAAACGGTGGCATTAAAATGAAAAGTAACACCAACTTTGATATTCCTATGCTCTTCTTGACCTTGAGATGACCTTGACCTCCGGCTCCAAATACACTCATGTACTATTAAATACACTACAGCAAAACTTGTATTATGCCAAAAATGGAGACCTTGACGTGACCTTGACCTTCACGTGACTTCCCATGCATGTCTGATCAAATAAGCCAATGTTGTTCCATCCTATCCTATTTTGTAACTTGAAAGTCGTTGGGGCACCACAGATGATCGTTTAACCAGTGTACTCCATCTTTCTCTGTCCTCAGCAACCCTCATGGCTTCGCCCAGTCCATTCTACAATGTTGTCCACCCACCTCTTTTTCTGTCTCCCTCTTCTTCTGCCTCATGCAGCTCTTTGGGCAACCATAAAAGTGTACAACATCAGCCCTATCATTATTGAAGTCATCAAAAGCCTGTATGACAAGGCTACCAGTGCAGTCCACAAAAGCGCCACGGAAACTGGTTCATAACAACAATCGCGTGCGTCAAGGATGCCTATTCTCTCCAACACTCTTCAACATCTTCCTGGAGTCATCATGTAAAGATACCCTTGCATATCACGAAGGCACAGTCAATATAGGGGGTAGAGCAATCTCTATCCTCCGTTTTGCGGATGACATTTATGGATTGGCTGGAGAGAAAAAAGAACTTGAACAGCTTGTACAGAGGCTTGGTACCACCTCCAAAGCCTTTGGAATGGAAATAAGTGCTGAGAAGACCAAAATGATGACCAAGAACACTAATGGCATCAGCACAGACATCAAAGTTTAAGGCCAATCCTTCAACATAGTGCATAGCTTCAAATATTTAGGAGCCATTGTATCAGACAATGGGTCTCTCCAGAACTGCACAAATAACTGCTGCCCTGACAAGGTAGAAGCCCATTCGAAAAGACAGGACCATCAGTCTACATTCCAAGGTAAGACTGCTGCGCTCCCTTGTCATCTCCATCCTGCGTATATGTTTGCGAAACATGGACCCTCGCAGCAGACCTACAATAAAGAATACAAAGCATTGAGATGAGGTGCTACAGAGTGCTTCTGGGCATTTCCTATTGTTACACTCGTTTGATGTTGGTGTTTTTCTATCAGTAGTTGATTCAGCCCCAATGCTGAAGTCCTGATAAAGTGTAACTCGGATTCGTTTATCCACGCAACCCATTCAATCAGCAACAAGGCGCAGAGTCGTCGTATGAAGTTTTCAAACTTTATTCAGCGTACATCAACAAATGCATTCAATCGCTCAATTCACTTTTTCTTCTTCAACTTTTACAACAACACTACTCTTTTTTTGAAACAGTGCGGTACATATATAGTCTCTCTATACTCAGAACAATTTAGGACACTCCAGCGTAACGCACCACAACCAATCAAAATTAACTTCTTCATAACTGTTTTACGTCATACAACTTTCCTTACTGTCCAAGAATGTTCTCAAATATCTACACCCATCAAGAAGCTTCGATCGACAGTAAATAAGCAAATATAGAGAATTCTCCAATAATATCGACTAACGAAAATTATTAACGTTATACAAAGCTTCTCCTAACAACAATGCAAACTCAAATCAAAGGTAAATACACTCTATTATTGCATACTTTGCAAAACAAAACAATCGGATCTATCGTGTGCGTTTCAGACATACTATCGTTCGCGTTTCAACGTAACACCTATATAATACCCAGCACATCACCAACGACGAAGTCCGACAAACCATCACACAAGCCATTGGACAGCACCATGACAGTGGGAAAGAAACGGAAACTCCTATGGTATGGCCACGTCACCAGAGCATCAGGCCTTGCAAAGACCACCCTGCGAGGCACGGTGCAAGGAGGCAGAAGAGGGAGACAGAAAAAGAGGTGGGATGACAACATTCGAGAATGGACTGGCTTGACACTGTGCGAAGCCTTGATAGTTGCTGAGGACAGAGAAAGATGGAGTACGCTGGTTAAACGATCATCTGTGGTGCCCCAACGACTTTCAAGTTACGGGATGTGATCAGATAGGATATGATATTGTTTAAACAAATAACAAGTTATTTACGGAGAAATTATATTATTGAGAGAAATCTTACATTGTTTGTAAACAAACTATTAGTTAGAAAATATGCTTCTAAATAAAGATTATTTAGCTGAAAGTGTTGACAATAAATATTTTAATAATAATAATACGGTATTTTATATTGCGGGTACTCCAGCCTATGACCAGACTCACCGCGCTTTACATAGTCATTACATACAAATACATGCACTCGATAAAACATAGCTTTTGCTACAATACACCAAAAGACGGAACAGTAAAAGTAACAACTACAGTATTTACAACTATGTACAAAAAAGGACAAAAAAGACAAAAATAGAATAGCAAAAACTTATTCACAGCTATTTATATGCCCGGTTAGACCCAGGAAAGGAAAACAGTATAAATATTTACAAAGGGATTTACAAAAAGAATTTACAATATTTTACAAAGTGAATTCCATAAGGCAGGGGCCGCCAAAGAATTGTCGAAAGCGGTAATTGCACTTTTGCTTTTAATTCGTTTTTACCTTTTTTTTTTGAGGGGACTAGGGGTGTGCACGTGCACCTAGTGACCCTCCCCTCCCCATACCCCACCTCTTGTCCGCCCCTGGGTGAGGAATGTTAGAAAAGAAACTTACCGCTCTGGTTCAGCTTGCAAGCGGACGATTGAATACTCGTGTTGTTTTCATCAGATATACTGCAGTAGTACTGTCCTTTTAGGGCGTGTTGAAGAGGAACGTCAAAGGTCTGGTTGATGGTGTGCTCCTTACTGCGTCTCTTATACTCATGTTCAGAGTTGGGCGTGCATTTAAAAGGTTCGCTTACATTTTGCCGCTCACAGCTGATCTTGACACCTTCAAAATAAGAACAATTCTTTTTTGTAATATTATGTAAGCAATATACGCAAATGATTGTGAAATGCAGAACTAACACCAGATAACAAGAACAACGAGATGGCAAGTCCATCATATGCATCATATTTTAAACAAAACGGCAAAGCTGTGGGTTTTTTTTTTTGTTTTTTTCAGATCGCGCGCACACGCACGTACACACACACACACACACACACACACACACACACACACGCACACACATACACTAATGGGCCATTACTTTAACTAAATGTAACCCAACATTATCAAGATCTGACAGAACTGACCCCAGCAGCACGATGACAATAGGGAAGTTTATTAATCCAATTTTTTTTTGGTGAAAGCTCTCAAATAAGCGTATACGCAGCTTATAAAGACATTCCGTTCCTATATATGTCACCTCGTGAGTTTCCTACAATACAGTTATTTATAAGGTGTCAGATGCTACAACAGGCCAAGAACTAGCTACATAGGACCACCTGCTGATAACGGTGAGTCACAACCAATAAACTCCATGTTTTTCGCGCCTAGACGGGTATTCTCAGGGGGATATGTCAATCAGTGTTGCTGTAGCAGAGGTATTCTCAGGGGGATATGTCAATCAGTGTTGCTGTAGCAGAGGTATTCTCAGGACGATATGTCAATCAGTGTTGCTGTAGCAGAGGTATTATCAGGGCGATATGTCAATCAGTGTTGCTGTAGCAGAGGTATTATCAGGGCGATATGTCAATCAGTGTTGCTGTAGCAGAGGTATTCTCAGGACGATATGTCAATCAGTGTTGCTGTAGCAGAGGTATTATCAGGGCGATATGTCAATCAGTGTTGCTGTAGCAGAGGTATTCTCAGGGGGATATGTCAATCAGTGTTGCTGTAGCAGAGGTATTATCAGGGCGATATGTCAATCAGTGTTGCTGTAGCAGAGGTATTCTCAGGGGGATATGTCAATCAGTGTGGCTGTAGCAGAGAACCTTTTGAATGGTCGGACGCGAAGTTTAGATTCAATTTTCGCAAATATTAGACACACAAAGATAATTATATGAATATATCACATAGTCACCTTTATGCCTGAATTAGATATTATATCAGGTTTTGCGCTGTCGTGACCTTGACCTGAGACGTACTTTAATTTAAAAAAAAACAACTTACGAATTGTCCAGTCCTTGTAAAACAGAGCATAGCTGAGCATCCGCTCCCAGTTCTCAGGAGGAAAAAAACACGTAACCTCCGGTTCTTTAATTCCTTCTAGGGTAACTGCGCATGAAAAGGACGTCACTGGCTCACCAAACACGCGAAGACTCAGAACCACGAAGGTAGTCGTCACTAACAATGTTTCTGAAAACCATCCAACCACAACTGGTGTTATAAATACACATCAAGTTTTGTCCTAAAAATAAAAAAAAACAAACAGAATTAAAAGAAGGAAGAAAGATAGAAAACAGGAAGAAAAATAGAAAGTTATAAAGAAAGAAAGGAAAACAAAGAACAAAATGGCAAGAAATTCAAATGTATTTCGAGACATTCACAAACATAGCATAAAATATGTATTTTTTAAATGTAAATTTTGTTGGCGGGGTTGTGACACGTTGTTTCCTAACGAAACAAAATAAATAACGGTAAGTCACGATCTAAAGTGTCTGCAAACCAAAAATTAACCAAATGGGCTTAGCCGATTGTTCAGATACAGCGAAAAGCGTTTTTAAACAATGATGAAACCCAAAGACCTTGACCTTTGAAAAAGTACAAATACGAATGCCGGTGAATGCATTGTTTTATGAAAGTAAAAAAGATGAATGTTGGTTCATTTATTCTTGAGATAATGCAAAAAAGTGTGTTTTAAACCCCAAAAATAATTCAGAGCGACGGACCAACCGACTGACTACATGACTTACCACCGGACTTCTATTGAACGATGGCCCATGATCTGAAGTAGGCTTATCTGTATACCAAAACTCAACAAAACCGCTTCAGCCGGTTTTTTTTAAAAATATTGAGCAAAACGTGTTTAGCAACAAAATAACTCCAGTAACCTTGACCTTTGCGGCAGAGCAAATCTGATGACACGGAAGGCAGGCCAATAACTTAGGTGATGTTCCTATGCAGATTGGTAAAAAGCGGTTCAGTAATGTATGAGACATGGCATACAACGGACCGACAGGCCGATCGAACGACAGACCGACCTTTTCGCTCGTTCTGATGCTTGGCTTTTCCTATCCTAAGCGAGCGTTGTGGCCAAGTTGGCTAAGGCGGGACTAACTTGCCTTGTCCAAAAGCCAGAAACCAAACCAATGGCGCCTGACAGTTGTGGGTTCGATCCAGCATCTGGGCGTTATGGTTCTCCGAGTATTATTTACTTTCGACTCGGGCAACGTCTCGGGGGTTTTCTCCGGGAACTCCGGTTTGCTCCCCCAGCAAAATTTTACCCCCCACCTCCCCCCCCCCCCAAAAAAAATCACAAATAATGTTCTCTGGATCTGGATACTGCCGATGATGTTGTTGGCAGAAAACACCACAGGAGCCATAGATGGCTATTAACGTGGTGGTGGTGTGTGCGCGCTAATTAATTAATTTGATTTAAAAAAAAGAAAAGAAAAAAAAAATTATGCTTCATAGTTCTTTTTGTACTAACTTCATATTGCCTATTGTAGTTCTGATTTTATTTAATTATATTCTTAAAAGGGCTCCTCTTGTGGAAGCCTGGTGATATGTATGTACAATTAAAAGTTTAAAATCACTGTTCTATAATGTTGACTCTATAAGAACTTGTCAGCATCCCTGTACAGATGATTGCAGATTGCAGAGGAGAATGAGCTAGGTGAGGATAGGTTGATGATGTCATCGGGAAGGCTATTCCATTCCACTACTGTCCTTACGAAGAAGGAGTTTCTGTAGAGATCTGATGATGAGGGTGGTAAAATAAAGCATGTGTTGTTGTTGTTTATCTGCCTCTCTATGATGTTCTGTGTGTCATATCCTTTAAAGGTGGTGGGGCGGATTTTCCGTTTGTTCTTGGCAGCAGTAAGGAAGGTGTTGGGAGGGAGAGCAGTAACTGTTAGGTAGGTTGGGTTTGGGCGCGCCACAGGCTGCGACTACATCTTCCCCAGGGGAGGCGGCCCAGAGTTTCCCGATAGAAAGGGATAATAAACTGCAACAAATCCTATCCTATCCCGTAACTTGAAGGTCGTTAAAGCCAGTCCATTCTCGAATGTCGTCCCTCACCCCCACCTCTTTCCTTGTCTCCCTCCTCTTCTCCCCTCTCCTCCCTCACTTCCTCCCCCTCCTGCACCGTGTCTTGCAGGATGGTCTTTGCAAGGCATGATGATCTGGTGACGTGCCCATACCGTCGGAGTTTCCGTTTCTTCACCACTGTGAGCATGTCATCATGTTGTCCAATGGCGTGTGTGATGGTCTGTCGGACTTCATCATTGGTGATATGCTGAGTATAGGAAATGCCCAGAAGTCTTCTGTAGCACCTCATTCACCATGCTTTATATTCTTCGTTGTAGATCTGCTGTGAGGGTCCATGTTTCGCAAGCATATTGGAAGATGGAGATAACAGGGAGCGCAGCAGCCTTACCTTGTAGTATAGACTGATGGTCCTGTCTTTCTAACGGGGCTTCAACCTTGTCAGGGCAGCAGTTTGTTTTGTGCGTTCCTGGAGGGGACGTCTTGTCGGGACCCAGTGTCTGATACAATGGCTCCTAATTATTTGAAGCTATACACTATGTTGAGGGATTGGCCTTGATCTATTGATGCCATTGGTGTTGCTGGTAATCATTTTCTGCACTTATTTCCAATCCAAAGGCTCTGTAGGTGGTGTCAAGCCTTTGTACCAGCTGTTCAAGTTCTTGTTCCTCTCCAGCCAATCCATCACTGTAATCCGCAAAACGACGGATGGATATTGCTCTACCCACTATGTTGACTTTGCTTTTGTGATCTGCAAGGGCATCTGACATGATGCGCTCTAGGAAGATACTGAAGAGTGTTGGAGAGAGTAGGCATCCTTGACGTACACCGATTGTTGTTCTGAACCAGTTTCTGATGGCGCTGTTGTGGTAGCCTTGTCATACAGGCTTTTGATTACTTCAATAATTTTAAGGCTGATGTAGTACGCTCTCATGGTTGCCCACAAAGCTGCTTGACAGACTCGGTCAAACGCTTTCTTGAAGTCTATAAACACATGATAAAGATGTTGGTGCTATGTTTTTTTTTCCGCAGATTATTCTGAGGTTGAAAATCTGTTCAGTGGTACTACGTCTGCCCTGAATCCTGCTTGTGCTTCAGCTCTAATTTGTTCAGCTTGCGGTTTCAACCTGTTGAGTATTATTTTCAGGAGGACATAAATTTGGGTTCGGGCACTGAATAGAATAGACCCAACGATTCCGGCGTGTCGTAAGAGACGACTAACAGGGGTGATATCAGCACGGCATCACTGGGTGAAAGTCTTCTACACAGAAGTCACCGGCTAGGAAGGAAAAACCTCACGTTACTACAGATTCAAGGGATTTCGTCTGTGGCCAACAACCTGGAGAAGATTGGGCCTTGACATGTTTTTCTTGCGTAATATACATCGTGTGATGAAAAGAACCACTCACTCCATACCCGATCGGCCGTCGCCCAGGTCACCAAGGACCGCGCCTTCCGTTGACCACCAGTACGGAGGTGATAAATGTGCTACTGATGGACAACTTAGCAAGATCAGCACAAGAGACAACATGGTCACAGGAACCTAGACTGTGAGGACCCTAACTGCGGATGAAACTTTAGAAGAACTGGCCCATGAGCTGGACTACTATCGATGGAACATTTTAGGTATCAGCGAACTGCGCTGGAAAGGCCTAGGTGAAACAACGACTGACAAAGGCTACAAGCTTTATTTCAGCGGAAGAGATGACAGGCACGAACACGGCGTTGGATTCTTGGTCCACAAAGACATTCTAGCCACTGTCTTGGGTTGCCGCCCCGTTTCCAGTAGACTCATTACCATCAGTCTGAGAGCAGCCCCTTTTAATATCACCATTATCCAGGCTTATGCCCCAACATCGCACTATGATGACAGTGACGTCGAGGATTTCTATAAACATCTACAGGCTGTCCTTGACCAAGTGCCGAAGAAGGACATAGTCATATTTGAAGGCGACTGGATTGCCAAGGTTGGCCCAGATGCGCACCACAACTGGGGAGACAGATGTGGACCCCATTGCAACAAGGAGACAAATGGCAGGGGTGTGAGACTCTAAGAGTTTGCCAGATAAACAATCTGATACTGACTAGCACACTTGGTCTCCACAAAAATCCAGACGATGGACATGGCACTGTCCCAGCGGGGAGCATCACAACCAGATTGACTACATCAAGGTCAAGACACGCTTCTGATCAAGCATCAGCATTTTTCCAGGAGCAGACATCGAAGTGACCACGATCTCGTGATGATGGCCTTCCGGCTCCACTTGACGAGATTAATCATAGTAAATTCCACCAGACTGAAGATCAAACGGGACAAACTGCAAGACCCCGAGGTGGCAGGAATATTTCAAGCCACAATTGGAGGGAAATTTTCACCACTGCTCATTTTGGGAGCTGATGAAGTAAATGTCAACACCATGACCACCACCTTTAACTCAGCTGTGACAGAAGGAATCACTGAGATCCTTGGCAAGCACCGCCCAAAGAAGAAACCGTGGATCACACCTGAAGAAGTTGAGGCAGCAGTGCAATCGCTGAAGAAGGGGAAGTCAGCGGTAGTGGACAACACACCCGCGGAACTGATTCAAGCAGGAGGATGAGCGATGACTGACGCCTCACCATTATCTGTAACAAGATCTGCCAGAGTGGGGAGTGGCCTACACCATGGACCCTGTCGCTTGTCATCACTCTTCCCAAAAAGGGTAACCTTCTGCAGAGTGTAAAAATTACCGCACCATCAGCCTGGGCTATTTCAAAATACAAAAAACATGCGTAAGTGTACATACATATGCCGTGGAGAGGGGTGATTTTGGGGTGGGGGGAAATTGGGTGTATCGTGTGCACAAGACAAGAAAGATCATTGAATTGTACTGTCCTCTCACTCCTCTTTCTCCCCATCAGCCCTCTTCTTTCTCGCACGCTTCCTTTCCCCCTTCGATGTGATAACGGAATTATGAACCACTATGACTTTGACATAACTGGGTTGCAACCACCGAGACAGAGAGACAGACCGACAAAGAGAAAGTCACGGAGACACACTCATAGACAGAGAGGGGGGGGGGGGGGGGGAAGACCAGACCAGGGGGAATGTGAACAAAATTTGACTTACTTGCTTTAATAAACCGCATGGGCAAGAAACTGCTCATTCTCCCGCCTGAAATTAAAATAAAAATTAAAAAATAACGAGATGTTAAACCATTGAAAGGTATTTTCAGACACTCACGAACAAGGCCGAAATTTAGGCATTTTCAAAGGTGTTCATTTTGTTGGCAGTGTTGAGAGTCGGGTTTATTCTAAGGAGTCCAAAGGAGTACATGGACTAATAGTCCACTATCTGAACTGAAGCCAAACAAAGCACCTGGTCCAGACAGCATCCATCCTAAGCTTTTGAGGGCATGCGCTGAGCAGTTAGCTGGCATATTTCAGGCTATTTTTAACATGAGCCTTCTGACAGGAAAGATCCCATCACTGTGGAAAACTTCTAGAATAGTCCCCATCCCAAAACAAGCAATCTGCAAAGAGAACAATGACTATAGGCCTATAGCACTGACCCCTGTAGTGATGAAATGCCTTGAAAGACTGGTGCTGAAGAGGCTTTTGCAGCAAACTGAGGATCAGATGGACCAGCTTCAGTTTGCCTACAGGGCTAGTAGAGGCACAGACGATGCTACCATCCTGATCGTCCACAGCATTCTGAAGCATCTGGAGAAGCCCAACACCTCAGCGAGAGTACTATATGTTGATTTCAGCTCTGCATTCAATACTGTTAGGCCTAGTCTCATGTACGACAAGTTGAACGCCTTGTCAGTCAGTCCCCAGATCATCAAGTGGATCATCGACTTCCTGGTCGGTCGGTCCCAGCACGTTGCCGTGGACGGTGTCATCTCAGATAGTATCATGATCAGCACAGGTAGTCCGCAAGGATGCTGTCTGTCACCGACGATCTTCACCTTGTATACTAATGACTGCAGAGCCACTAGTGAGAAGAACACACTCTCAAAGTTCGCTGATGATTCAGCACTGGTAGGGCTGATAGAGAACGACGACGACACAATGTACAGGCAGGATGTTGACAAACTGGTAGAGTGGTGTGACAGGAATAGCCTGGACCTCAATGTGGGAAAAACAAAAGAGATGACAAGTGACTTTAGAAAGGTGAAAAGAGTCACAGAACCATTGGTGTTAGGGGGGATGGAGGTAGAACAGGTACAAGAGTACAAATATTTGGGCACTACCATCAGCTCTGATCTCACATGGTCAAAACACATAGACAAAGTAGTTAGCAAGTGTAACTCAAGGCTGTATTTTTTGAGAAAGCTCAAACAGTTTAAAGTCTGTCCTGAAATTCTTGTATTGTTTTACAGAGCCAGCATCGAAAGTGTTCTGACCTTTAACCTGATGGTGTGGTACTTTGGTAGCACTGCAGAGGACAAACACAGACTAGAAAGAGTAGTCAAACAGGCAGAGAGGGTAGTGGGGGTTGTTTTTCCAAGCCTGGATGAATTGGTGCACCACAGAACCATCACCAAAGCACACAAAATTGTTGGAGATGAGTCGCACCCCCTGCATGATCAGTTCGCACTAATGCCATCTGGGCGTAGGTACCGTGCTGCCAAGTGTAGAACTTCCCGCATGCAGAAGTCTTTCATACCATCCGCCATCTCGGTCCTGAATGGTATAAGGTAGCTGGAACAATGAGCTGCCCCTACCCCCCCATAACCTACATTTTGCAGTAATGTGACCATGTGTATAGTGTAGTAGTGCTCCTATCATCATTATTATTTATTGTCATTGTGTCTTTATACCTACATCTGTGCCTGTATTTGATCACTGAGACTGTTGAAACATGTAGTTGCTTTTTGTTTTTAGTCTTATAATTGTTATGCTAGATCTTCTTAATTGTCTCAGAGATTGGTAGTGTCTCAGTGCTCACTGAACAGGATGATACACTGTGCATATATGTAATTTATTATTGTTGTTATCATTATTGCTATTGTTTTGTTAGTATGATACACAGTGCATATATGAAATTTATTATTGTTATTATTATTGCTATCGAGGTCTCCCGATTGACGTCATAATTTCATGCGTATCCTCCTTGGTAGGGCAAAACATCGCTTCCGCCCTACATCCGTGTGCGACCTATTTGATAAAATTTTACTTTTTAAATTTAGAATGGTAAACTGTTGTTGTGTTAAAGTTTGTACCAGCAGAAGCTCGTCGAAAGATGGAACCTCTTTTCATAGAATTCCAAAGGTTGTTTCTCACAAAGGTACAAAAATGAGAGAACTTAGTGAAAAGCGCCGTGCTTGTTGGTTGACTGCGATCTTCACAAAGGCGAGTTTGTGATTATTGTTTTAAATTGTAGAGTCTATTTTCCTGTCTGTCCTTGATTATGCAAGCACATTTGTAGGCTACTATTTCTCGTAACAGTTGTCCTTTCACTCGGTTCCATGATCAACAAGATGCATGATATTCAACGATCATCATCATCTGTCATCATGTTAGGCCTACTAAGTAGGCTAGCCTTTAGGCTACATTTTAGAACACCTTTAAATTCAACATTCATTGATTCATTAAGATGATTAGTTACCAATATTTTAATTATTTTTGTTTGCTTTTGGGTATATTATTTTATATCATTTGAAGAGCTGCAAGATTTTTTGTTAGCGGACGGAAAACAAATAGATGAGCGAGCCGCAGCGAAAACTAACTTCCGCTTCTGTTGTATAGAATTAATTTTAGCGTGTGACCGGTTGCTTCGTGTGATCAGTCCTGAGGTTAAACCGCATGGAACAAATTGTATGATTTAATCGGTAGGCCTGATTGGGTTGTGAGCAGCAGCTGTTTTCTTGCTTTAAATGCCTTCATCGTGTAAAAACTCGTTCTGTGCACGAGGTAATCAACAATGTCTTCACTCATTGTGCAAAGTCGAAAGACTTTTTGCCTCTGTAGTCCACGATGTTGGTTCGACTTGTAAGGATCAGTACCCTTTACTGCTGCTATCTTACCTATGTACCTATTTCTTTCCGTCTCACCTAGGGTATCAACATAATTTTGAGAAACATTTGCAGAAACGAGTGCAGATTCCTTAGTCGCCATTGTTTGTTTTGCCCTCCAAGGGAGGTACGTATGTAGTCACGTGGTACACACGAATACGCAAACGGGAGACCTCCATTGTTTTGTTAGTATTGTTAGTATTATTATTTCCTGTAACTGTTTTAGGGTTTTACATGTTTATATGTTCTGCGACTGAACTTTTAGACACCAATATGTTGCGATTTAAACTAGCTTTTTAATACAATGACCTTCTATTTATTATTGATATTATTACTCAATAGTATTAGCCCCATTCAATTGCTCTTTTGTGGTTGAATGTTTTGCATATGACTGCTCAGCTGTTCGGTGTTTATATCCGGGAAGTTGTCTCCCCTATGGGTATCCCTGGGAAACCCGTTGTGCAGACGAGCAGACTAGATTAGAGGCAAGCGACACACGAGACTTCACTTCACATACACGGACACTACGTACCAATAAAATACGCACCTCCCTCTCCCCTGCAGACATACGGTATCCGTCATTCATGGAAACTCAGCAATAAGCAACACTTTTAGCAGCACAACCACATCACCACTACACATGTTCAACTTTGGGTCGGAACCTTCAGAGCTAGCCGTAAATTCCAGGTACAATTCCCGTATAACACAGGTGATGTGATACAATAAGTAGCAGTGTGATATTCTTTTGCTGTGATACAATGACGGTGTGCGAGTCGATGTTGCGTGAATGTCTTTTTAAAATTTAAATGTCTTTTACATTTGTAACGGGTTTTTATATGTTCTTTCTATGCGCTAAGCAATTTCTCTATGTATTTGGAGCCAATAAAAAGTTGAAGTTGAAGTTGAAGTTGAACTACGTGCAAGCCAAACATGATCAAATTAGGCTACGCCAATACAGCGTAAAACGTGTTTAGAAAATGATGTAGCACAGTGACCTTGACCTTTTACAAAGTACAAATACGTATGATCTAACATGTTTACCATTAATTGAAATATCCACAAAGTAAAAATTATGAATTTCAGTTTAATTATTCTCGAGCTAAGATAAAAAGTATGTTTTGAGCAATAAAGTGACATTCGGACCGAAGGACCAACTATTGACCGACGAGGGTACTACTGAAACCCGTTGTGTGGTTCTTGAAATATGACCTCCAACGGACCGACCGACCGACCCAGGCTAATGCGAAACTACTGGGAGTTACCTCCCAACCCCTCCCTCCTCCCACAGCCGCGCAGCTAAATGTGTCAGACATTGATTCATAGTTCCAAACTATAATGAGCGACATGATTAATGCCTAAACATAAGTCCAGACAGCTGCTGTGCTAAACTTTGCAAAACCCACTGATTCGCTGTTGTTTTGAATGAGGTAGGCCTTCGCGCTTTAAATTGTTTTATAATATTTTAAGATAACTAGGCCTACTGTCTGGTCCTGATTTGGCTCAAAAGAGTCCGCTGGACGTAAGGCATTAATCATGTAATGTAATGTAATGTAATGTAATGCTTACTATTTGAGTATCAATGCTGTAAGTTTAATCGAATATAAGCCTCACATCGGCTTAGTATAGATGTCGGACTACCCCTTTTTTTTAATCTTACACAATATGTGTGTATGGTCATATGTGTGTACAATCCTTGTTTAATAAGTACACTAGTACTTAACAGACCAGGAAGATTTTGCTTATAGTCACTTATTTTCAAAGCGACCCGTCCAAAATCCATTTGAATTATTTCCTCAGCACATTCATTGCAACCACTCTCTCTCTCCCCAACCCTCAATGACTAACTAACATCCTTCAAAAAATCAGTTTGAGCTGTCTGATGTATGTGTCAATGAGGGGTTGGGTTTTTCAGTAATTAAAAAAAAACACAATGCAACCACAGTTGATGGGGTAAAGAGACAAAGACCTTAACGTTTGGGATCTTTAACGAGCTTCACCCACCACCATCTTGGTGAGGCAGAATTTAGAGAGATATGACTTCTCAGTTCTCTTCTTTGATGACTTGACGACCATGGCTTTCAACCTCCGACGAAATCGTAAGTAATCTACACTGACTTAGATGGCGAGAGAGAGAGAAAGAGAGAGAGAGAGAGAGAGAGAGAGAGAGAGAGAGAGAGAGAGAGAGAGAGAGAGAGAGAGAGAGAGAGAGAGAGAGAACTAAAATTTTGATTTGAGAGAAGAATTAAAATCTGAGAGTATAAACCGAGGTCGAGTTTGTGCACGCACGCATTCCATCGCACGTGTTTTTTTTACAAAAGTTCCGGAACCTCATGTCCTAAACGGTGGAGTGCCGGCTATATAAATACACTCAGCAAGCACTAGGTCCCTTCTAACATATCCCCGGTCGTCCAGGATTGTGCTCAGTTGTCTGGGCGTCAGGCTATTCGCCTAAAGGTCGTGAGTGGGCGCCTCGGGCGGCTTGAGTTAGATCCTGTTTTGGCCAGCGCCTTGAGTCGCTCTCGAGCTGGAAAAGCGTTATAGATAAGAATGATACAATAAGACATGAGAGAGAGAGAGAGAGAGAGAGAGAGAGAGAGAGAGAGAGAGAGAGAGAGAGAGAGAGAGAGAGAGAGAGAGAAAGAAAGAAAGAAAGAAAGATAGAGTTAATTAGACTGTATACGCTTATTACAATTACAGTTTGCTACAAGGATACTAATGTTATATATAAGCTTATTCTCAACATCAGTCCTTGTTTCAGGCACACATGCATTCACAATAAACGTATACAATCACTTAAACCACGTTACATTTCATCTATAAAAGTTTAACTGCGACAATGTTAAAACAAAAACTTATACACTGTCTAAACAATAATACAATTATAATATGTAGTTTCATAGAAATGTATGCCACACGATATTATATTCTTTTAAAAACTAGAACATCAAACATGTTTATGACTAAAAAGCACTGTTTTAAATTATTGTCATAAACTTCTCGTGCGTGTTAGAAAATAATTAGCTTTATTCTCAGAATATTTATACAAACTTGATATTAGTTTGTAAACAGTTGTTAATGTTCCAATTTCACGTATACACGCATTCATCACAAGGTCTTTCTTATACAATTACCCAAGTTGAGACAGAGAGATAAACTTGAAAAACTGAAGACGTACAGTATGTCGCGAAACGAAACGCTCGCGAGAATTTTTATTTTCCAAGTGCAAATTGTTTTATAGAGTGCCTGTGCTAGATTTAGAAATATGACGTCAATTTTGCTGCGTGTCAATCGCCATTTTGTGTATTCCTGGAAAAGAATAAAATGGACGATTTTTTTCGATAATTCTTTTGTGTGAAAGATTGTGATTAATGCCAATAATAAAATTTTAGGGAAAGAAAAGAGGTTGTGAACTATTAATTTTTTAAAATATAATATTTGAGGTGATAGGTCATTTGTTTGCGTTGGGAAATTTTCATTGGTTGTTTTAATGATAAAAGTATGGTAACCTTAGTAAAATGAAACAGAGGCGAAATCGGTTAGGAAAACTGTCAATCAGTTGGGAAAGAGATCTAGACTGGACAGGGAGGATTCTACCCAAGCTCCGAGGCAACTTATTCTGTGGGGTGCCAACGACAGTTTAGCTGGAGGCTGAATGATGTCAGATGTGGTTGGGCCAGGAAGATAATTGTTCCTCGACGTTTGATCAGCTTTAGCTGAATTCTGGCACCGTAGGGTAAATATTTAGATTTTTCTTCATTCAAGATGATTTCCCAAGAAGATTGATACGTGTGATGATTTGTTCATTGAATATATGTATTTTTCAGAGGAGAAAAATAGTTTGTTCATTGGATGCATTTGTTTTCCAGAGGAGAAAGATAGTTTGTTTGTTTGAATGCATTTCTTTTCCAGAGAAAGATAGTTGGTTCGTCTGAATGCAGTTGGTTTTCAGGGGACTGATGTGTTGATTAATCGTAACATGTTTTTCCAAGCAGAGCCGGACCTGGAGGAGTTTAAGTTTGTATGAAAATAATTTTCATGCAAATACCTAAGACTAGTTTTGTTCGGCAGGTGTTTTTTATTCTGTGGTATGAATCGTCTTGGATCTACGTGACGATGTCGTCTTTGTGACTGGCACTGGATTCTTCGATGACGTCTGGCTTATGATCGGAGTGACTGATTCTAAGATGGAACTGTACGTTAACGAGGGCTACAGAAGTCACTGGTGGGTCATGGACAGCCTTTAGATCTAACGGCGACATCGACGTCAAGTTCCAGCTCCTATTAACTTTTCTACAACTCATCTAAAGACTGGTTTCTTCATTTGTTAACAACGATTTCAACGAGGACGAAAATAGAAAGCTAAGTAAAAACCCAAACAAACATTTTCGGTAACCACGACGAAAAAGTATCGCCAAATTATCGTTCCGATTTCGAGAAAAAAACAACGGAATATAATAAAACAATCGAACTTGGAAAAACGTGTTATGTGTTTGTGAAGTGTTGGAATGAAATGGTGTACCTTAGGTTTTTTTATTGAAATAAAACCATGTTCTGGGGTAAGTCATGAAAGTCAAGGAAGTCCTTCATCAGTAGTGATCACCCAGTAACACCCAGGTTTGCGACATTCTGGGTTCATCGTCCGGGATTAGAATTTTTGGGAAAATTCTAGGGGGTAACGAGCCATTCATTTTTTTTAATGTCAGAGGTGCACCATTAATCCAATACTTTACAAATTCAACACTTCAGCGAGTTTTCATAATTTTTTCCATAATAATAAGTTCTTGCTTCAAGTTGTGGTTACCTTGATGTAATTGTTGCACGTCTGCATGAGCATGATTAGAGAGCAGTATAGGTAAGATATTGTTTCATGTTGTTGCTAGTCATTGCTTACATAAAATGTGCATTATATCTGCTAACATGTTAGTGCATCAGTGGGTACATATTGTCTGAGAGCCCAGCTGTGCAAGTATCTTCAGGGAAATCATCTCGTTTGAAATTATTTATTCAGGCAGTTGAGCAGTGAAGACCGGTATTATCCGTAGTAGGATTAAAGATATTTTGGGTATAAGTTTTACTTTTCCAAAATTTCGAACCTTGGATTGCAGAGTTTGCAATAGCTGTTGTACGTAGGTACTAGTGTTTTGGTCGAAGGTATACTTAGGCTGAACAGTTTCTGCAACCTATGACGTTTATTATCCTGATGGAGTATGTGGGGTAAAGTATCGGTCATAGTTTGAAAGTAAGTTTTCCAGCTTAAACTTTAAGTAAGTTGGATGTTCCGAAAACATTGTGTAGTTTCAGTGTTGTTCGAAGACAGGCTAGAGGTTAGGTATTGATCGGTGAGGGGTCAACCTAATTAGCTCTGTGTTGCTTAGTCGGGTCAAACCTCTAACCAAGAATTATTTCTAGTTGAGGGTCTGAAAGTCAGATTCGGTAGTGTCCGATTGACAGTTTAACCAATTGTGGTAATTGGTAGTGCTGGTTAGTAAATGTGGGTCTAGTTAGACGTTTTACTTAACCAGGAGACTAAGTGTGGATGATAATCTGAAAGGCGGTGGATTATCGTCGGTGATCGTGTTGTTAGTGTATAACCGTTCACGTAAGGATAGCTGTGACAGAAGAGCCGTTTGGGGCTAGAGCGCAGGCGTATCCGTTGTAGTACTTTAACCTTTGGAAAGGCGAGTACGCTTGAGGCCTAAATAGTCTGTGGTTTTATCTACCAGGGTTACGTGTAGTAAGACAGGATTAGTTTAGGGAAAGTTTGGCTAGGAGGATGCCGAGGCAGCAACCAGTTCAGATGGAGACTGAGTCTCCGCTACTAGCCTACAAGCAGGATGGGATCATCCTGGGTCTGACAGATAAGGATCTGGCAGAATATGTGGAAAATAGAAGGAAAGAAGCGGAAGAGAAAGCGGAGAGGATCCGAAAGGAGAAGGAAGAGAAAGCAGAAGAGAAAGCGGAGAGGATACGGCAGGAGCAACGGGAGGACCAGCTCCGACGTGAAGAACGAGAAGAGCGCATTATGAGAGAAGAAAGGGAGGCCAAGGCAAAATTGGAACAAATGGCCATGCAGAATGAGTTTGAGTTGAGAAAGGCGCAAGAGTGGACTGCAGATGATGGGGACCAAAATCAAAATTTTTATCCGGAGCCGAGGGCAGCGAGGAGCTGTCTGAATGTGAATGTGCCTTATTTGGATGATAAGGACGATGTAGAAGTCTACCTGAAACAGTTTGAGCGTATTGCTACGTTGTCAGGTTGGAACAAGGATGAGTGGGCGATAAGACTGTCTGGTCAACTACGAGGCCAAGCGCGGCAGGTCTACACTGAGATGTCTGATGAGGAAATTATGGATTACGACATGGTCAAGGCTGCGATCATGAGGCGTTTCCAGCTGACCGCTGAAACTTATCGGAAACGGTTCAAGGAATTCAAGCGGGGCAGTCATGAAGGCATCAGGGAGTGTAGGAACAGAATGGGGATGTATTTGGACAGATGGGTGGATTTGTCTGAGAAAGAAGGAAAATCAGGTGAGCTGAAAGATTTAATTCTCATGGACAAAATGTTGGAGATAGTGTCTCAAGAGGAGGCAAGATTCATTAGGGAAAGAAACCCTACGTGTGTGGACGAAGTGGTGGTCCATGCTCAAACGTATGAAGATGCGCAGAATGCTGGAGGTCCGATTGCAACGAGGCGGCCCATTGGACCCAGTGCTAGAATGGATAACCGTCCCAGGGTTAACCAGCAAACGCAGAATTCGAACATGGGACAACGACGCAGTGGAGGGGTGAGTGGTCAAGCGACAGGTCCTGGCAACGCGGGTGCGTCAGGAATGAACAAGACTCAGCAAAACTTCAAGGGATGTTTTCGATGTGGAGGCCCACATTTGATGAGGGATTGCCAAAAGGCAAATGTGAATAGAAACAGACCAAACTCAAACCTAGCGTCAGCTGTTGTGAATGCGGTCAACGTGACCCAGGAACAGAAACCATGTAACAGATGTAGTGAAGACGGCTATGAACCGAACTGTGAGTTGAAAGTGGATGGAGTAAAGGCTCAAGGTATTAGGGATACAGGGGCCAGTAGCATATTGGTGGATTCAAGTTTAGTTTCCCCAAGCAAGTATACGGGCGAATATCAGAACGTGACACTTGCAGATTCATCCAAGCGAAAGAAAGTGCCTATTGCTGTGGTGAATTTGGAAACTCCGTTTTTCGTTGGAGAAACGCGTGTTTTGGTTTTGAAGACACTGGTACATCAAGTTCTGATAGGAAATAGCAGAAAGATGACAGACGGGACTGAGGTCAAAGTTCCATTGTTTCCGTTGGTAGAGCAACCGGAGGAACAAGTTGTAGCACCGGTACAAACCAGGTTGCAAGAGAAGCAACAAGCACAAGCCAAGCCATGGATTCCTAAGCAGATTGACTTAGGGCAAATACGTCCTGAAGATCTATCTAGGGAACAAAAGGCAGACCCGACTTTAGGAAAGATTCGGGAAAGGGCAGAGCTAGGGCTCAAGCAAGAAACCCACTACGAGTGGAAGAAAGACATTTTGTACAGAGTTTACATGAGTGAAGGCAAACCATGTAGACAAGTGGTAGTACCAGAACGGTACCGATCAGATGTGCTCAAATTAGCTCATGATACACCGATGGCAGGACATCAAGGAGTACGCCGAACTCGCGACCGGATATGGCGTGATTTCTATTGGCCGGGTATATGTGGTGACGTCAAACGTTATTGTGCGTCATGTGACGTGTGTCAGAGGAGCACGAGGAAGGGGGCCACTAGGAAGGTCCCGATGAAAAGCATGCCGCTCATCAGCACACCTTTCGAGCGAGTTGGGGTAGATATCATTGGTCCGATACTACCAGCGTCCAGCAGGGGTCATCGTTACATATTGACCATGGTTGACTATGCCACGCGGTATGTGGAAGCGACACCTCTGAAGGATATTAGGGCGGAGACAGTGAGCGAGGCATTGTGGATCTATTGGACCAGGATGGGAATTCCTAAGGAAGTGATCACAGATAGGGGTACCCAATTCACAAGCGAAATCATGGAGAGAGTGAACAAGCTTCTCAACATAAAGGGGATCCATACTACACCCTTTCACCCGCAAACAAATGGTTTGACAGAGAAGTTCAATGCTACACTCAAGGACATGATGAAGAGACTTTGTCAAGACTGGGACAAGTTTTTGCCAGCGTTATTATTTGCCTACAGGGAGGTACCGCAAGAAAGCTTGCAATTTTCGCCTTTTGAACTGTTGTATGGGCGTGAAGTACGAGGGCCTATGCAGGTTCTACGTCAGGTGTGGACAAACGAAGATGCAGGAGAGGAAGTGCGATCCACGATTAGCCATATCACGGATCTCACGAACAAAATCGAGAAAACTTGTGAGATTGCCAAGAACAACCTCAGCAAGGCAGCGCTCAGGTACACGAGGGTGTATGACAAGAAGGCCAAAGACAGAAAATTTGAGGTCGGGGACAAAGTTTTGCTTTTGTTGCCCGCAAAACACAACAAGCTGCAGCTAACGTGGAAAGGTCCTTATCCAGTTGTGGAGAAAGTGGGCAGCTGCAACTACAGGATCAAGATAAGGGGACATGAAAAACTGCTACATGCGAATTTGCTGAAATTGTACGTCGAACGTGACGGAAAGCAAACAGGAACGGATGAAGCACAGCCAAACGCGGTGGTCATGGAGACAGATGAAGAGGAAGTGAGCGTTGTGGTTGACGATGTGTGTGATGAAGAGATGGGAGCAATAGGCATAGATCGTTTTCCTATGCTTACATTGCATGCAAAAGAAGGTCCCAGAGACGTGAAGATCAACCCTGAGTTGGACGAGCACAAGCAGGCTGAAATCTTGTCTATTTGCGACAGGAGAGAAAATGTGCTTAAAGACATACCAGGGAAATGTAAAATCGAAGAATGTGAATTCAAACTTACGTCAAAAGAGCCAGTGCATGTGAGACAATACCCGCTACCATTTGCACAGGTAGAAACAGTGAAGAAAGAAGTCATTGACATGTTGGAGTTGGGGGTCATAGAACCAACAGTGTCGCCTTACAATAGTCCGATTGTGTTGGCGAAGAAGAAGGATGGTGAAATACGTTTCTGTATTGACTATAGAAGCCTCAACAAGCAGGTAGAGTTCGATTCGGAACCTATTCCTGATGTGCCACAAATCTTTGCAAAATTGCAGAAAGCACGCTATTTGTCAAAGATAGACTTGACGAAAGGGTATTGGCAGATACCAGTCAAAGAAGAGGATAAACCGAAGACAGCGTTTAGTACACCCATGGGACAGTACTGTTTCGCTTATCTTCCATTTGGTATCAAGACTGCGAGTTCTATTTTCACTCGAATGATGCGCAAGTTACTTGAACCACTGAAGCGTGATGATATTGAACATTTCATTGATGACATCATCATTGCCACTGAAACATGGGAACAGCATGTAGAAGCCATTGATGCTGTGTTGAAAAGGTTGGAGGAGGCAGGTCTTACAGCGAAACCCTCTAAGTGCTATTTTGGTTTCGGGGAGTTAGACTATTTGGGTCATCATGTGGGTGGAGGCACAGTCATGCCTGATGATGACAAAACAGAGAAAATCAGGTCAGCCAGCAGACCGATCACAAAGAAGGAAGTCAGAGCATTCCTAGGACTAGTGGGGTTCTACAGGAAATACATCAGCAACTATGCGGAAATCAGCGCTCCGTTGACTGATTTGACAAAGAAAGGTCTACCAGAAAAAGTGGTCTGGGATGAAAAATGTGAAGCAGCATTCGTTAAACTCAAAGATTGTTTGGTTAGCAAACCAGTGTTATTGCTACCTGACGTCAGCAAACCATTTACTCTGAGGAGTGACGCATCAGATGTTGCAGTGGGAGCAGTTTTACTGCAAGATCAAGGGCAAGGGTTACAGCCAGTAGCCTATGCAAGCAAGAAGCTTAACCGTGCAGAGAAAAACTACTCGACCATCGAAAAGGAGTGTTTGGGAGTGGTATGGGCTGTCAAGAAGTTTGAACAGTACCTGTATTCAACACATTTCACTTTGGAGACAGACCACCAACCACTCACATATTTGCAGAAAACCAAGACTGAGAATGGTCGGCTAATGAGGTGGGCTCTCCAGCTGCAACAGTATTCTTTCACAGTCAAAGTTATCAAAGGGAAAGACAACGTTGGCGCAGACTATTTGAGTCGACTGCACTTGTAAAAGAATAGCTTAAACATGGATGTTTCAGCTCAAGAGGAGGGGCGTAATGTCGCGAAACGAAACGCTCGCGAGAATTTTTATTTTCCAAGTGCAAATTGTTTTATAGAGTGCCTGTGCTAGATTTAGAAATATGACGTCAATTTTGCTGCGTGTCAATCGCCATTTTGTGTATTCCTGGAAAAGAATAAAATGGACGATTTTTTTCGATAATTCTTTTGTGTGAAAGATTGTGATTAATGCCAATAATAAAATTTTAGGGAAAGAAAAGAGGTTGTGAACTATTAATTTTTTAAAATATAATATTTGAGGTGATAGGTCATTTGTTTGCGTTGGGAAATTTTCATTGGTTGTTTTAATGATAAAAGTATGGTAACCTTAGTAAAATGAAACAGAGGCGAAATCGGTTAGGAAAACTGTCAATCAGTTGGGAAAGAGATCTAGACTGGACAGGGAGGATTCTACCCAAGCTCCGAGGCAACTTATTCTGTGGGGTGCCAACGACAGTTTAGCTGGAGGCTGAATGATGTCAGATGTGGTTGGGCCAGGAAGATAATTGTTCCTCGACGTTTGATCAGCTTTAGCTGAATTCTGGCACCGTAGGGTAAATATTTAGATTTTTCTTCATTCAAGATGATTTCCCAAGAAGATTGATACGTGTGATGATTTGTTCATTGAATATATGTATTTTTCAGAGGAGAAAAATAGTTTGTTCATTGGATGCATTTGTTTTCCAGAGGAGAAAGATAGTTTGTTTGTTTGAATGCATTTCTTTTCCAGAGAAAGATAGTTGGTTCGTCTGAATGCAGTTGGTTTTCAGGGGACTGATGTGTTGATTAATCGTAACATGTTTTTTCCAAGCAGAGCCGGACCTGGAGGAGTTTAAGTTTGTATGAAAATAATTTTCATGCAAATACCTAAGACTAGTTTTGTTCGGCAGGTGTTTTTTATTCTGTGGTATGAATCGTCTTGGATCTACGTGACGATGTCGTCTTTGTGACTGGCACTGGATTCTTCGATGACGTCTGGCTTATGATCGGAGTGACTGATTCTAAGATGGAACTGTACGTTAACGAGGGCTACAGAAGTCACTGGTGGGTCATGGACAGCCTTTAGATCTAACGGCGACATCGACGTCAAGTTCCAGCTCCTATTAACTTTTCTACAACTCATCTAAAGACTGGTTTCTTCATTTGTTAACAACGATTTCAACGAGGACGAAAATAGAAAGCTAAGTAAAAACCCAAACAAACATTTTCGGTAACCACGACGAAAAAGTATCGCCAAATTATCGTTCCGATTTCGAGAAAAAAACAACGGAATATAATAAAACAATCGAACTTGGAAAAACGTGTTATGTGTTTGTGAAGTGTTGGAATGAAATGGTGTACCTTAGGTTTTTTTTATTGAAATAAAACCATGTTCTGGGGTAAGTCATGAAAGTCAAGGAAGTCCTTCATCAGTAGTGATCACCCAGTAACACCCAGGTTTGCGACACAGTACAATACACAAAAGTTGGAACCCAACACCAATATACGTTTTACTAATTTTATGGTTCTCTTCTTTCTCATTCAAGGTAGTAGAATAATAATTACAATGGAATTCAAGAAAACTATATTCAGGAAAACAATAAGGCCTAGAGTAATAAAATAAGAAATAGCTTAACTATAATATGATTTTATCTCTCTCTGAAGCAATCCCGTTCCCGGTCTGACAGAAAATTACTTTTATCCTATCCTATCCTATTCCGTAACTCGAAAGTCAGGGATCATTATGTTCTAACTACATTCCAAGTTTCAAAGAAATCCGTCTGTTAAACATAAAGATCCCTATCAGATGACACAAATGTATGGCATATTGAGTGACGTCATCGTGGTGATGTCATTATTGGTTGTTTTTGTTTTAAAATTATTTTATAATCGCATTTTTTCCCCCAAAACTAATGAAGGGATTTGGTTCAGATTTGATACGTACTTAGAGTTTACCTTTGCTTCAACGCTTAAAACCAAATTTATGGAAATCGAGTTAAGTAATCATCGTGACGTCATTATTATTATTATTATTATTATTATTATTATTATTATTATTATTATTATTATTATTATTATTATTATTAAGTTCTGTTGGAACTTCAAACAGACAGGTTTCGGAGAACTATTGTTTGGCATAGGTCTTCCGCAGTGACACCTAATGACTTAACGACGGATCTCTTCTCATTTTCCACTGCCGGACGGGTGTGCGATGTCGATGCGATGATGTAGGCCAATACTTTAAAAAACAAAACACACCAAAAAAAACACACTCTGCAATCTTTTTGAGACCAGCCGCGAAGATAAGCGGACAGGTGAACGTAATCCGGGGGTGGGGGGGGGGGGGGGGGGGAAGGGAATGGATGGGGAAGGACGGGGAGCGGTGGGAGGGGGTTGGGGGGGTGGTGGTGGCTAATCTCAGTTCCGCAGTGTGGATCTGTGCTTAAAGGGATAATGGTATCAAACTTCACACACTCTCTCTGTCTTGTATACCTGATTAGCCTACCTCCAACTAAAAATGAATACAAATTCCTCACCCCTTCTGTCTTCCAACAGTGATCTCCCTGCCTTTACACTACATGTTCGCGTGATAGGTGTGTGGATACGTGAAAGTGTGTGTTGCTACAGATCGCCGCGCTGTGAGTCTGGTGATTTGGGGAAAACGCGTGTATGATCCAGTAGTAGTAGTAGACCTAGCAGTAATGGAGGTAGCCTGTTTATGGATGCGCGCGGATTAGTTAGTTAGTCATTGTTTATAGGGTCCAGCGGACTGCAAAGAGCCGAATCAGGATCACAACTTGTGTAGTAGCAGTGGTAGCAGCAGCAGCAGTCGTAGTAGTAGTAGTAGTAGTAGTAGTAGTAGTAGTAGTAGTAGTAGTAGTAGTAGTAGTGTGTGCGCGCGTGTACACATACACATGTATTGTATTGGATTGTATTGTATTGTATTTACTCCCCACAGATACTGTCATACTGCTGTGCATGGCAAGCTTGATGGTGCCGACGTCATCAGAACAGAACATGATGCCAACGCTGTGTGACGTAGACACAGATACGTCATCCGTCACCTGCAAATTCCCGGTCAACATTCGTCATCAACGCTACGACTTCAGTTTGTACATGTTCGTGCGGAAAGGGATACAACAGGATGAAGGTTGGTTTTCAGTCTAAGATGAAATCTAGTTTGTTTGTTTTTGTGTTCCTAGATAACTGGAATATTTTGAAATAAGAAGCTTAATCGGGAATCAGAACGAGACAAATGTCGGTCTGTCCAATGTCGGTCTGTCCTACAGATCGACATTTGTCTGGTTCTGATTGCACATCATGCCTCAGGAACGAATGGACAGATTTTCTTTAAATCCACCTCGGTTAGTGGGCAGCTTCCCGTGCAATCCAACGTATGTGTTCTGTCTCAAAGGTCAAGGTCGCTGGTGTTCTTTCTTTGCTAAACACTTTTCTGCTCTATATCTCAAAATCGGCTGATCAGATTTTTGGGTATACAGGTACTTCCGCTCAAGGCAAATCATTCAATATTGGTCCGGTTGTAGGGCCGTCGCTCCGAATGTCCTTTTTGGGGGGGGGGGGGGGGGGGGGGCTTATCTCATCAATGACTCAACCGAATGTGATTATTTGTACTCTACAGATACTTTAACTAGTCCTCAGTCTTTTGTATCATTCTGTTACGTTTGAGACGCGCACGATAGATTCGATCGTTTTGTTTTGCAAAGCATGCAATAACGGAGTGTATTTACCTTTGATTTGATTTTGCGTTGTTGTTAGAAGAAGCTTAGTATAATGTTGATAATTTTCGTTGGTCGATATTACTGGAGAATTTTCTAGAATTACTTGTTTACTATCGATCGAAGCGTGCAGATAAATCTAGTGGTGGCTAACCTAACCTTCTAACCTAAATAAAGTTATATGACGTAAGACAGTGCATAGTTCCGGTGACGAATTTTATTCTGATTGGATGTAATTGCATCAAGCTGGAATGTTCGAATTTTCTCTAGAGTATAGAGAGACTATATAAGTGCCGCACTGTTTCAAAAAAAGTGAGTTGAAAGTGTAAAAAGAAAGTGAAAAAGTGATTGAGCGATCTTGTATGCAGTTGTTGATGTATTCTGAATAAAGTTGGACAACTTCATTCGACGACTCCTGCCTTGTTGCTGAGTGAACAGGTTGCGTGTATAAACGAATCTGAGTTACACTTATCAGGATTCAAGCATCGGGGCTGAATCAACCACTGATAAAAAAACCAACAACAGTGTAACACATTCATACTGGCACTTTCACAAAGGTCAAGCTTACTGAGATCCATCATTCAAACATACGTCTTGCGCTATATCTCCTAATTGCTTTAAAACATTTGGGTACATTTGTTTGCTTGCAGATAGTTCAGTGGCCAATGAATGAATGATTCCATCGTTTCTTTTTATATTCTTATGATAAAATCGAGATTGAACCTGACGCCAGTAGTCTACATTCTGTGTGTGTGTGTGGGTGTGTGTGTGTGTGTGTGGGTGTGTGTTTGTGTGTGTGTGTGTGTGCGCAGTCAAGGCCTTGTCGTGTCACTGGTTGAAGCCGGATCAAAAGCCTCCAATAACGTGCGTGGGAGATGATGGCTACCAGCTGTTGTACATTGAGAACGTCTCTAACACTGCCACCATCGCCACACCATCAGCAGCAACGTCATATTGGTACCGATGTGATTCACGTCCTTTACAAGTGCGAGGTCAACCATGCAGAAAAATGGGTAAGTTACAAAGAAAAGGAGTAACGTCACTGTAATATAGCGCACATTCCAGTTTTTAAACAATGCTCAAGGCGATGACTAGTCCACAGGCAACGCCTGTGCACCCTGGACCCCCCGGTCTCTACCATTTACTAGCATGAGCCTACCACCTGTACTTCGTCAGAAACCGACTGCGCTCTTTACCGTGCAGATGAGGTGACAAGGATCCTGTAGGGTGTGGGTGTATGGCGGGAGGTTGGGCGGGGGATGTGGTTGGGGGGATGTGGGGGGATGGGGAGATGATAGAATGAAATCCATCCAAGGAGTCATTACAGGGGTACTTGTGAACAGATTTCTCCAGCTACTTGCTAGAATTTGATCACGAGTCTATTGACATGGGCGTCCTTTAATAGCTCTGTTAGTTGGGATTCTGAAAAGGCGCTTGCACTTTGTTGGCAGTTCAAAGTCACCTGATCCCTACCCTCGGTCATGGTTTACCGACAAGAGAAGCTATAAATGCTCCCTTATCACTGGGCAGGTCGCGGATGGGGTTCCCTGATACCCATTGTCTCTCTCGCTACCGTAGATCTTCATCTGTTTGATTTATAGCTAGACTGCCTGGCGTTAGGCTACTCCCATGCCCCCAACGAACACGTCTTGACGGTTGATTAGACGCACTGTAGATCTCTCGTCACTCTTCTGCTCATTAGCGTTGAGAGTACCCTCAGGTGTTGTTATTTAAAAAAAAAACGCATACATATACAATACCTACCTTGCTAAATAATAATATTTGACACTATGGAGAATCAGCTTGGGAGTAGAGACAATGTTTAAGTCTGGAGTCTGCGGTCTCCCAAAATGGTTTTGAAAGAATGAATAAACAACCAACTGGTGGTTCCTTGGAAGTTAGGATCTACGATTGCTCTCTCTCTCTCTCTCTCTCTCTCTCTCTCTCTCTCTCTCTCTCTCTCTCTCTCTCTCTCTCTCTCTCTCTCTCTCTCTCTCTCTCTCTCTCTCTCTCTCTCTCTCTCTCTCTCTCTCTCTCTCTCTCTCTCTCTCTCTCTCTCTCTCTCTCTCTCTCTCTCTCTCTCTCTCTCTCTCTCTCTCTCTCTCTCTCTCTCTCTCTCTCTCTCTCTCTCTCTCTCTCTCTCTCTCTCTCTCTCTCTCTCTCTCTCTCTCTCTCTCTCTCTCTCTCTCTCTCTCTCTCTCTCTCTCTCTCTCTCTCTCTCTCTCTCTCTCTCTCTCTCTCTCTCTCTCTCTCTCTCTCTCTCTCTCTCTCTCTCTCTCTCTCTCTCTCTCTCTCTCTCTCTCTCTCTCTCTCTCTCTCTCTCTCTCTCTCTCTCTCTCTCTCTCTCTCTCTCTCTCTCTCTCTCTCTCTCTCTCTCTCTCTCTCCCCTCTTTCCACCTACTATTTTACAACACAAGGCAACAAAAACCCTTGAGCCGGAACAACGCGTCCCTTGTTGCTTATAGTTAGTTTTTCGCTGCCTCTATGTTTTATGATTGTGTTCATGTATCTAAGCCTAAAGTGTTCTGATATTATCTATGCTATTCAGAACTCCCTAAAGTGAACCACCTGCAGGCTATCACTAGTGAAGGAACGGCCACAGCAACTCTGGTGACAGTTCCAGAACATGCCTCCTTGACCGTGGACTGTTGGTGGGAACAAGGTTATCCACCCATCACCGCCACCATCGCAAGCAACGGCATCCATCTTCCCGCTACCGAGGTCAAAGCTGATAGCCCTGATGACGACAGGAGACTAATGCGCTACATCATTGAGGACGTGCAGTGTGGTCACAGCGGCAACCTATCCTGCCAAGCCTACAGCGCTAAGGCTAACCGCAGTCTCCAGTTAAGTGTTCAATGTAAGTAAGTTGACGTTCGCTAACATTGTAACAGGATCACCCAGTATCACGTACCCTTTGAGTACTACATACAATGGCGCCAGAAGTTCAGCAAGATGGAGACAAGATACTACTGCAATAAGGGTCAGAGTATGATACATTCATTGTTCTTTAGTGCACAGAGAACTGCGCAGTTAGGCACTGTCCAAACCTAAGATCAAACTCAAGTCGCCAAAGACTGACATGTATCTTACCCTAAAATGACGTAAACCCAGTCAGACCTGCCGATTAAATCACACAATTTGTTCCATGCGATTTAATATTAGGACCGCCGCACGAAGCAATTTTGTCACGCGCTAAAATTAGTTCTATACAACCGAGTCACTCTTCAACATCTTCCTAGAGCGCATCATGTCAGATGCCCTTGCAGATCACGAAGGCACAGTCAGCATAGGGGGTAGAGCAATCCCCAACCTTCGTTTTGCGGATGACATGGATGGATTGGCTGGAGAGGAACAAGAACTTGAACAGCTTGTACAGAGGCTTGACACCACCTCCAGAGCCTATGGAATGAAATTAAGTGCAGAGAAGACCAAAATGAAGACCAACAACACCAATGGCATCAATACAGACATCAAAGTCCATGGCCAATCCCTCAACACAGTGCGTAGCTTCAAATATTTAGGAGACATTGTATCAGACAATGGGACCCGACAAAAAGTCCACTCCAGGATCGCACAAACAACTGCTGCCCTGGCAAAACAGGACCTACATTCCAAGGTAAGACTGCTGCGCTACCTTGTCCTCTCCATCTTCCTATACGCTTGCGAAACATGGAACCTCACAGTAGATCTGCAACGAAGAATACAATACATGGAGATGAGGTGCTACAGAAGACTTCTGGGCACTTTCTATACCCAGCACATCACCAACGACGAAGTCCGACAGACCATCACACAAGCCATTGGACAACATGATGACCTGCTCACAGTGGTGAAGAAACGGAAACGCTGATGGTACGGCCACGTCAACAGAGCTTCAGGCCTTGCAAAGACCATACTGCAAGGAAGAGGGTAGACCAAAAAAGAGGTGGGAGGACAACATTCGAGAATGGACTGGTTTGACACTGAGCGAGGCCATGAGGGTTACTGAGGACAGGAAAAGATGGAGTGCGTTGGTTAAACGATCATCTGTGGTGCCCCTACGACTTCCGAGTTACGGGATAGTATAGGATAGGACAACCGAGGCGGAAGTTGGTTTTCGCTGCTCGCTCATAGTCCTCTTTGCCTGTTCCTGTAGTGCTCTCCCTTGTTGCTACGTACATGTTGTGAAAGCTATGGCCAACAGTTCGAGTTCCAGCAGTTCGGAGGATAGTGAGAGAGAAGATTGTTTGCCATATATAGCTGTTTTAATAGGAGATCAGGAGGAAATTCGACAGAGGAGACATTTATTCAGAAAAAGGTTTCTTTTCTTGATCCTGTTATGCTCTCCCTTGTTGCTACGTAGGCTACATGTTGTTAAAGTTATGAATGAATTTTAGCGTCTGACCGGTTGCTTCGTACAGTTTGAAGAGTGAGAGAAAAGACTGTTTGCCATATTTAGTAGCAGATGAAGAGGAAACTTTTGTCGATGGTGGGTACGGCCATGGATCGGGAGGAGGGAGACACTCTGGGTTAATTCTGCTCTTTGATTCGATGACAACCTTTGTGTTGTGGTGTGGGCCATTTCTTTCAGCCGCAATGTCAAGGATGCCACAGCACGCTCTGACAGGTCCCGACGTTGGATTTTATCGCAGGAATTATAACATGTTATATCCTCTGAATCTTCGATGGGTTCGCATGATATGTTATCGTAAGCTTGTTGTATAACTTATTGCAGCGTGTGGTAAAAAAAAAGGTAAAGGTAGTCCCATAGCCTTGTGGCCGTAGGGGAGCGTGATGTTGGAGATCACAATTATCTTGCGCCAGCGTAATGAGGGTGATGCCCATCTCTCTCCCTCGCTGCTTTACTTTCCCCACTCTTAAGAGAGTAGGTACTCAGTCACAGTTGAGTCAACTGGGGGCGTTGTTATTTGTCGCTTCACGTTTTACGGTCACCCATCCAAGTGCTAACCGCACTGGACGGTGCTTAACTTGCGACACAGTACATTTTATGAGAATCGGTGGGCCTGACTGGAGTTTCAGTCTATCCCTGCCTCCTCCTCGTATTTGAGACAAGTTCATGCTGCTTGTTGATAAAACAAAATGTTATTATTGGTCTATGCTGTTAAGTAATTGTGTCTCATTATTTCTGGAAAAGGTAACTGAACAGTTTCATGTACTGGACAAACTATGATTTCTTTCTTAAAACGTAGTTTTGTTCCCTTATTTTGGCGCAGGCATAACAACGCCAGCTGTTACCACCTACCAGATGGCGTTGATTTCCAGCACTGATGCATTGACAACATCAACAAGCTCACAAGGTAACAATCAAACCAATCAATATGTTACACGTGTTGTTATTTTATCAGTAGTTGATTCAGCCCCGATGCTTGAATCTTGAGAAGTGTAACTCAGATTCGTTTATCCACGCAACCTGTTTACTCAGCAACAAGGCAGGAGTCGTCGTATGAAGTTTTCCAACTTTATTCAGCGTGCATCAACAAGTGCAAACAAAATCGCTCAAGCGCTCAATCACTTTTTCCTCCTTTACTCTTTCAACTCACTCTTTTGAAGTAGTGCGTAACTTTATTTAGGTTAGAAGAATCTCGTAGCTACCACTGGATTTATCTACATGCTTCGATCGATAGTAAACAAGTGATTCTAGAAAATTTTCCAATGATATCGACCAACGAAAATTATCAACATTATACAAAGCTACTTCTAACAACAACAAAAAATCAAATCAAAGGTAAATACACTCTGTTACTGCATGCTTTGCAAAACAAAACGATCGGATCTATCGTGCGCGTTTACCACGTAACACAGTAATGCAAAGGTAATAGTAAAGCTAGTAGGCATCCTTGACGCACACCGATTGTTGTTCTGAACCAGTGTCCGGCGGCACTGTTGTGGAGGACTGCACTGGTAGTCTTGTCATATAGGCTTTTGAAGACTTCAATAATTTTAGGGCTGATGTTGTACACTCTCACGGTTGCCCACAGAGCTGCATGCCAGACTCGGTCAAGGATGCCTACTCTCTTCAACACTCTTCATCATCTTCCTAGAGCGCATCATGTAAGATGCCCTTGCAGATCCCAAAGGCACAGTCAGCATAGGGGGTAGAGGAATCTCCAACCTTCGTTTTGCGGAAGACATTGATGGATTGGCAGGAGAGGAACAAGAACTTGAACAGCTGGTACAGAGGCTTGACACTACCTCCAGAGCTTTTGGAATGGAAATAGGTGCAGAGAAGACCAAAGTGATGACCAACAACACCAATACAAGGACATCAAAGTCCAAAACCAATCCCTCAATACAGTGCATAGCTTCAAATATTTAGGAGCCATTGTATCAGACAATGGGTTCCGACAGGAAGTCCTCTCCAGGATCGCACAAACAACTGCTGCCCTGACAAGGTTGAAGCCCATTTGGAAAGACAAGACCATCAGTCTACATTCCAAGGTAAGGCTGCTGCGCTCCCTTGTCATCTTTATCTTCCTATACGCTTGCGAAACATGGACCCTCACAGCAGATCAACAACGAAGGATACAAAGCATGAAGATGAGGTGCTATAGAAGACTTCTGGGCATTTCCTATACCCAGCACTTTATCAACGACGAAGTCCGACAGACCATCACACAAGCCATTGGACAACACGATGACCTGCTCACAGTCGTGAAGAAACGGAAACTCCGATGGTATGGCCACGTCACCAGATCATCAGGCCTTGCAAAGACCATACTGCAAGGCACAGTGCAAGGAGGTAGAAGAATAGGGAGACAAAAGAGGTGCGAGGACAACATTCGAGAATGGACTGATTTGACACTGAGCGAAGCCATTAGGGTTGCTGAGGACAGAAAAAGATGGAGTACGCGGGTTAAACGATCATCTGTGGTTCCTCAACGACCTCAGAGTTACAGGACAGTATAGGATAGGATAGTAAATAATACAGGATGCTATGAACGCGCTTTTCCCCAAGGCTCAAAGCGCGGCGATCTATACCAACATACACGCTCACCTGTCTCATTTACCCTCACACACACCAAATACACATACATCACTCAAACAGGTGGTGTAAAGGCAGGGAGATCGCTATTAGAATACGGAAGAAAATCTTTTTTTTTTTTTTGAAATTTTTATATTGACTGCATCCTGTACCATTATTGAAGGGAGGGAGGAAACCGGAGTGCCCGGAGAAAACCCTCGGTGACCTCAATAGTCTTGTACCTAAGTCACATACGTTCGCCCCTTGCGGGAAAGCTGTTCCCCGTAAACTTTCGGTCATGGGGAGAGAGGCGTTTGGGTCCTCACTTTTCTCTAGGCCAGCGTAATAAGGGCAGTGCCCAGCTCCTCACCCTCGTGTTTTACCATCCCCGTTTCTATTCAGAACCAGATTCTACCCGTTCACCACCGGGTGGACTGAGGAAGGAATGGAGGAGAGGATGATGTTGTGAGCTTGTTTCATTCTTTGTCGTTTAATGGTTGCATTCAAGTACGGTTACCCATCCAAGTACCAACCGAGCCGGACGTGATGTAAAGACTGTTCTTCTAGTAGTCGGTAAAATACAGCAACACCCTTGCCTGTCTGTAAAAGTAGCAATTTCGTCATAAGAATGTACAAAGAACGCAATCTTTACCATAGCTGACTGAAAGTTAGTTTTAGATTCAAGCCATGGACCTATTATTCTTTGGAGAAGAAGCAAAGGCTATCATATTTTCGATAGGAGTTACCAATCTGTTACAGTATGTCTACATAACATTTGAATCACTCAAACGAGTGTTTGTGGGTGTGGGTGTGTTTGTTGTGTGTGTGTGCGCGCGTGTGTGTATGTGGGTGTGCGCACGCGTGTGTATGTGTGTGTGCGCGCGTGTGTGTATGTGGGTGTGCGCACGCGTGTGTATGTGTGTGTGCGCGCGCGTGTTTGTGTGTGTGCGCGCGTGTGTGTATGTGTATTTGTATGTGCGCGCGCGCGCGCGTTTGTGTGTATGTGTGTGTGTGTGATTTCAGAGTCAGAGACGATGACTACCATTGAAGGTGACGTCATACAGCTGGACCATATTGTCATCATTTATATCGTCATGGGATGTATGTTTGTGATTATCGTCATCGTCGTCACAGTCTACGGAGTCGTTTTGCATCGCAAATGTAAACACCCAACTTTTTTAAATTTTTAAAAATCTGGCTGTTTTTCTTTCTTTCGTTCTTTCCGGCTTTCTTTCTTAAGTTTGTATTTCCACAAATACTTTGATACAGCCGGGAGTCTGAATGAGCTCGAGTCAATCTGTGGGTCGGGCGTTGCGTCGCACGCCATATCTAAAAAACCACTGAACTGATTTTGTTCAAATTTAATTGGAACATTACCAAGGTTATTATTCGCCAGCCTCACGTTGCATGTATCGTATTTACTCCACATCAAAAATCAAGATCACTGGTAGTCAATTATTTGCATGCATTTAAAAAAAAAAATAGTAGTAGTAATAATTATATTTATTTTAAAATAAATAATTGTGTTGTGATCACATTACTTACCTGCAAGGATTGGATGTAATTGGTAGTAGGGACATTCCTGGGTTTTCTTTGTCTGACGATGAGGTGCTGATTGTGTTACTGTGTGGCTCAATCAATCAATCCTCTCTGCCGTCAAGTCCAAAATCTTTCACCTGATCACAAATACGTATCGGACAAAAAGGCTTGGAGGACACATTGTACTTTAACCTGATCGTTACACGTCGCTATTTTGCATGGGATTTACACCTCGTATGAAGAAAACTACCCTTATTACACAAAGAACATCATATTCTTATTAGTGTGTCGTATGAACAGAACTACCCTTATTACACAAAGAACATCATATTCTTATTAGTGTGTCGTATGAACAAAACTACTCATAGTGAAAACATAAACGAGAATTCCCCTCCCCCCCCCACCCCCCACCCCCCAAAAAAAAAAACAAAAAAAACAAAAAAAACAGTAGTCTATGTCGTGTGTGTGTTGGTGTGTGTGTGTTTGTGTATGTGAGAGAGAGAGAGAGAGAGAGAGAGAGAGAGAGAGAGAGAATTGTTGGCTGGTAGACTACATACATGTTGGCTAACAATTCAACTCCGTGGCATTTTAAGGACATAGAGTCATATCAAGGACATAGAGTCATTTCAAGGACATCGAGTCATTTCAATGATATATATCATTGAAATGACTCGATGTCCTTGATATGACTCTATGTCCTTGAAATGACAATGTCCTTGAAATGACACCGAGAGAGAGAGAGAGAGAGAGAGAGAGAGAGAGAGAGAGAGAGAGAGAGAGAGAGAGAGAGAGAGAGAGAGAGAGAGAGAGAGAGATTATGTTGCAAGGAGACTGTCACTTTACTGGTCGACTAACGCTGAAAAAGATAAATGAGAGAACATTTCATCTAGAAATATGACGCATATGCCCCTAATGGAACTTGCAATATGTAACATGAAAATGAGTGCACAGAAAAAAATGAAAAAGTGGAATTAAAAAATAATGTTACGTGATAAAGACTTTGATCTTTGGATAGTCTTGAGCTTGAAATGACGAGCTCCAAATACACTATGGTACGATCATATGAACTACAGCAAAAGTTGTACTATGAACACACATACGCACACACACATACACAAAACAGTGACCACTGGATAACCTTGACCTACAGTGACCTTGACCTTGGGATGACCTTGACCTTCACTTGACCTCTCATGCTCATGTATGTTCAAATAATCCCAACGTTGTTACATACTATAGGTAATATTATTATGCAACCATTTCACTGTACGATGACAATCTTTAAATGATTTGGCAAGACCTAAATTGACCTTGACCTTCAAAATCAACGCAAAACCAAAAACTACATGAAATATCAATCTATCATCTATAATTACAAGTTTAGATTTGATATCTCTCGTAGTTTAGGGTCAAGGTCACGCCAAAGTACCTATATAAACTGACTTTGGACAGCTCCAGTGACCTTAAACTTGGAGCGACGTTGACTAAATTTGCATAGTATGTGTGCCTCAATCAAATCTAACATGCATAAAAGAGTCATAAGTTCAATATTAATAACTTAATAGGAAAGTAGAAAGGCAAACCCTTTATGACTCACATGCTACTTATCCTATAGGCTACTATCCTATCCTATCCCGTAACTCGAAGGTCGTTGGGGCATCACAGATGATCGATTAACTAGCGTACTCCATCTTTCTCTATCCTCAGCAAACCTCATGGTTTCGCTCAGTGTCAACCCAGTCCTCTCTCGAATGTTGTTCTCCCACCTCTTTTTCTGTCTCCCTCTTCTTCTGCCTCCTTGCACCGTGCCTTGCAGGATGGTCTTTGCAAGGCCTGATGCTCTGGCGACGTGACCATACCATCGAAGTTTCAATTTCTTCACCACTGTGAGCATGTCATCGAGTTATCCAATGGCTTGTGTGATGGTTGGGTATAGGAAATGCCCAGAAGTCTTCTGTAGCACCTCATCTCCATGCTTTGTATTCTTCGTTGGAGATCTGCTGTGGTGGTCCATGCTTCGCAAGCATATAGGAAGATGGAGATGACAAGGGAGCGCAGCAGTCTTACTTTGGAATGTAGACTGATGGTCCTGTCTTTCCAAATGGACTTCAACCTTGTCAGGGTAGGTTGTTTGTGCGATCCTGGAGAGGACTTCTTGTCTGGACCCATTGTCTGATACAATGGCTCCTAAATATTTGAAGCTATGCACAGTGTTAAGGAATTGGCCCTGGACTTTCATATCCATGTCCGTGTTGATGCCATTGGCGTTGTTGGTCATCATTTTGGTCTTCTCAGCATTTATTTCCATTCCAAAGGCTTTGGAGGTATTGTCTATAGCCTCTGTACCAGCTGTTCACGTTCATGTTCCTCTCCAGCCAATCCTGCAGGGAGGTTGGGGGTGGGGGGTGGGGGTGGGGTCAGGGGATGAAGGGCGGAGGTGAGTACAAGACTCGCATTGCATTGCATGAGAGTCAAAAAATGAAATCGTGTCTTTTGACTACCATTTGTTGACCATGTGACCTTGACCTTGGAGTGAAATCATTCATTCACTAATCAATTTTGAGGTCTTACACGATCTTATTATGAATATTTGTTTATAAGGGGAGTGAATGGGGGTGGGGGTGGGGAAGTGAGAACAAAGACTGACATTGCTATGCTACGCATGTGAGTCAAACATAATAAACAGCGGCTGAACCAATTGTGTCGTGATCAGGCTACTTACTTGCAAGAAATCGCTGTGGCTGGTAGCACGGACATTTCTGGTTTTTCTCTGTCTGAAGAGGAGGTGTTGATTGTGTTAAGTTTACTATGCGCCTCTTCTCTGCTGTCAAGTCAAAGGCTTTTACCTGTTCACAAATGTGTATCAGACAAAAAAGCTTGAAAGACGCATTTTACAATAACCTTCATCATACGCAAGTCAGTTTTGACCCCAAACTGATTTTTAAAGCCAAAATATAAAATGAAATAAAATTTAATGTAACAATAAAACTACACATTTATCATTTGTTTTCATTCGTGCTGCATGTTTTGGTTAATTTTTTTTAAAAAATAATAATTTATATGTATTTATAATATATTTTTTCTAGGTTTTAGACGGGGTATGTGTATCTCTTAAATATCTCTCACAGTTTAGGGTTAAGGTCACGTCAAAGTACCTATATAAACCGACTTTGGACAGTTCCAGTGACCTTAACCATGGAGCGATGTTGACTAAATTTGCATAGTATGCGTGCCTCATTGAAATCTATCATATATCAAAGAGTCATAAGTTCAATATTAATAACTTAATAGGAAACTAAAAAGGCAAACCCCATATGACTCACATGCTCTTTATCCTATCCTAGCCTAGCCTAGCCTATCCCATAACTCAAGGTCGTTGGGGCACCACAGATGATCGTTTAACAAGCGTACCCCATCTTTCTCTGTCCTCAATAAACCTCATGGCTTCGCTCAGTGTCAAGCCAGTCCATTCTTGAATGTTGTCCTCTCACCTCTTTTTGGTCTCCCTCTTCTTCTGCCTCTTTGCACCGTACGTTGCAGGATGGTCTTTCCAAGGCCTGATACTCTGATGACGTGTCTCTTTAATATTTATCAGGCATCAAGTAATCACAAGTTCAATATCAATAACCTAAAAAAAACAAGAAGTGAAATTTTGTGAAAAATTGTCAGTTTTGAACTAACATTTGACGATCTTGTGACCTTGACCTTGAAGTGAAGTAATTCATTAACTGATCATTTTTGTGGTCTCATGGGTATACACTATCTTACAAAGTTCGGTTGTAATAATGGAAATGCTTAGCCACTTGCACAGAAAGACGGACGGACAATTTTTTCGATATCATCTTTTGACTATTTAGGATTCATCTCGCACAGATTTGCAAAAATTTTGAATTAATTTGGGCGGTAAGGGGGAAGGCAGGGGAGGAGTGAGTAGCCTTCATAGACTCACAGTGTTATGCATGTCATTAAAAAAAAAAATCGTACATTAGACTAGAGTATGGGAGAAAGATGCGCGTGAACGACCGCTTTACTCATCGCTTACCAAATAATATTATCCAACTGCGCAACCAAAAATAGTCCAAAAATCCAGAAGCTTTCCTTCACATTTATTCAGCTAGCACACAAACATAAACGCAGGCGCGCACACCTGCCACCCACTCACGCACATACACAGAGTATTAAAAAAAAACAAAAAACAACACATTGACACATCACAAATGAAAAATAATGCCAGTTTCTTTCATTGATTCGTCTCCACTTAGTCCAAAATGTAGGCCTAGTCTTCAGTTAACTCTAACTTAGGCATCCAATAAAAACAATGCCAGTTTCATTTGCTGATTCAGTCGGGGTTATTTACTCTTTTGACCTCTCGTTTCCATGAGATAATAGTTGCTGTAGCCATTTGTGACCTGTTACGTTGGGAATAAATCCTTTATTTTTAGCGCGGACTTAACAATACAAGAATTACCGATTTGTTTTTTCAGTCGTTTGCAGAAAAAGCACAGGAGACTGCGATTGGTAAAGTAGGTCCTGTATTCTTACGACTTAACATATTTCACAATTTGCGAGAAACATCGTCATCTGTGATTAGTCAATTATCATGCAATATCAGTTTTACTGACAATCTGCTTTGGCAATGAAAATGTAAGACACCTGTGAAAATGAGACATAAGCTTAATGCAAGATCGTCGGAGCCGAGTGTGCGTTACTAGGCGAAGTTGTCAATGTTCATATCATGTGACTAAACAATTGCCGTCAGTGAATCATTCAACCTTTTGATCTAGAAGCACCAGTTTTCGCGACGCAGCCACTGTTGCTGACACACTCCATAACATCACTAATGCACCTTCGATAACATAATTACTGCACCCTAAGTATAAAATAATAAGTAGCAGCTCATACAGCAGCACAGGGCAGTAAAATGCACTATATCAAGTGCATCCCACATATACACAGTATTTTTCAAGTTCACGTGGCTAAACAATGGTCGTTGTTAGGGACGTCATCCCTATTTTCAATCCCAAAAGAGTCACTCCATTGATCGCTGAGCAGCAGTCGTTTCTGCCGCAATGCAATCAATCTGTGATATATTGATCCGCAACTGAGCTATCAATTCCCAACAGCACATTGAAACTCGCGATATGGCCCGGGTGCGACTTTTTTTTTCCTAAATAAGAACAGGTCCTGGCCTAAAAATAGCTGCGCCCGAACATTTCCGAAGTTGGTTTCAGACAATCGGATAAACCCAGTACTATATATAGGATTACAGGCACATGATCTCACCACTATTCGTATTATGATGTGTGCATGATATGATAAAATACTATTCACCCCCCTCCGAGAGTTCATATTTTTAATGTAACATTAAATCTCTCTCTCTCTCTCTCTCTCTCTCTCTCTCTCTCTCTCTCTCTCTCTCTCTCTCTCTCTCTCTCTCTCTCTCTCTGTGTGTGTGTGTGTATGTGTGTATATATATTTTTTCCCCTTGCAAAATATAGTACAGTATTGCTGAGTACGTGTTTATATTTCTCAATTAGAGCCAGTTGTTTAAAATTTAGATAACTAGCTTATTAAATTTACTTTTATGTTTATCAAAGCAATTTTTTTTTCCATTTAGATGATTACCTTATTACATTTTTTTTTACGTATGTGCTTGATATAATAGCATGTGGACTTATCTTGTTATTTTTTTGGTTTGTTTGTTTCTTAATGATACTGTATTATTAATACTAATAATAACGGATTTGTATATAGTGCTGTACTCCAGCCTACGACCAGACTCACCGAGCCTTACATATATAGTCATTACATAAAAATACATGCACTCGATATTGTGTTTCATCTCTTAAGATGTTTAATTGTATGATTATTTTATTGTGTGGTAGGAACATAGCTTACTTATATACATGATGTCGCACACAATAAAAAAAAAAAATCCCATAGTAATGTTGTGTACATGAAAAGTGAAGAGTACGTATAATAAGCACACTCATAATGTAGAAAGACTACTGTAAAAACAAGCTTTTTCATTCTTTTTTAGGCATCCTATATAGTATTACCTTCCTGCATTCATGTGTCAGTTGCTCATGAATACTAAAGAGAGATAATATATATCTGTATCTATATAACTTAGATCTATCTAACTACACAAGCACATATACATTTACGTATATATTGTATTACAATAGTATGTGTATATATAACTATTTCATATTCTCCTTTACAAATAAATAATAGAGTAACAACTTTTTTTTACTTACATAAATACATGTACAAATACAGCACTGAAAGGATGGATAATCAAAATATCTATATATAGGACAAGCGATCATAACATTATTATGTACTAATAAAATGTATGTGTATGCAGCAATGTATACCTACACGCACACAAACAACACGCTACATAGACCTATACATAATTCATTCAAATACAAATACACACATACAAATATAAATACAAATAAATTATATAAGCCTAATGACTAAAAATAATAATAATGTTTAATAAATAAATAAATAAATAAATAAATAATAATAATAATAATAATAATAATAATAATAATAATAATAATAATAATGTAGTAAACCAGCTATACTACATATGTCTGCTTTAGATTTAGTGCATTAGGCCTACTACAGATTGTTCAGTTACACTACAGTCTGAATCTGTGACCCTGTGGCCTCTCGGCTGTCACAAATGTCAAGTGTCACAATCCTAGCACAGTAGTGCTCGGTTGTTTGTTTGTTTGTTTTGATCAGCCATGCCCACAGTCTAGTGCAGGTAAAATTGCTTCATCGATTAAAATTTGGGGGCATAACGAACACACAGATAGATGAGCTGATCGCTCCATTTTGATCAAACTTTCTGGGCAGAAGGCGGAAGTAACGAGTAACGACTGCCAACTTCGGAAATGTTCGGGCGCAGCTATTTTTAGGCCAGGACCTGTTCTTATTTAGGAAAAAAAAAGTCGCGGCCCGGGTTATCATATCCCTTAACTCGAAGGTCGTAGGGGCACCACAGATGTTCGTTTAACCAGCGTACTCCATCTTTCTCTGTCCTCAGCAACCCTCATGACTTCGCGCAGTTTCAAGCCAGTCCATTCTCGAATGTTGTCCTTCTATCTTTTTTCTGTCTCCCTCTTATTCTGCCTGCTTGCACCGTGCCTTGCAGGAGGGTCTTTGCAAGGCCTGATGCTCTGATGATGTGGCCATACCATCGGAGTTTCCTTTTTTTCCACCACTCACACCGACTCAACCAAAGCTTTTTAGTTTTGAGGTTAGGTCAGCCGGGCTAGCTATAAATAGCTTCGCTGATGCTTCCATTCCTTTCCTTTCACTGCAAGGGAGGGTGCAGGCAAGCTATAAATAGCCCACAGGCATTGAGCTGGTGTGCACTGTGAGCATGTCATCGTGTTGTCCAATGGTTTGTGTGATGGTCTGTCGGATTTGGTTGACGCCCTAACAGTTATCAATAACACGATCTGGCAGAGTGGGGAGTGGCCTACACCATGGATCCAGTCGCTTGTCATCACTCTTCGCAAAAAGGATAACCTTCAGGAGTGTGAAAATTACCGCACCATCAGCCTCATCAGCCATCCTAGCAAGGTCCTCCTGGAAATAATATTCAACAGGTTTAAACCCCAAGCTGAACAAATCATAGCTGAAGAACAAGCAGGATTGAGGGCAGGGCGAAGTACCACTAAACGGACTGTCAACCTCAAAATAATCTGCGAGAAATACCTACAGCACCAACCAAATATCATATGTTTGTAGACTTGAAGAAAGCGTTTGACTGAGTCTGGCATGCATCTCTGTGTACAACATCAGCACTGAAATTATTGAAGTCATCAAAAGCCTATATGCCAAGGCTACCAGGGCAGTCCTCCACAGTTGCGCCATCGGGAACTGGTTCAGAACAACAATTGGTGTTCGTCAAGGATGCCTACTCTCTCCAGCACTTTTCAACATCTTCTTAGAGCGCATCATGTCAGATGCCCTTGCTGATCACACAGGGGATATAGCAATCTCCAAAATTATGACCAACAACACCAATGGCACCAACATGAATATTAAAGTTTAAGGCCAATCCCTCAACACAGTGCATAGCTTCAAATATTTCGGAGTCATTTTATCAGATATTGTGTCCCGACAGGAAGTTCTCTCCAAGATTGCACAAACAACTGCGGCCTTGACAAGGTTGAAGCTTATTTGGAAAGACAGGACCATCAGTCTATATTCCAAGGTAAGGCTGCTGCGCTCCCTTGTCATCTCCATCTTCCTATACGCTTGCGAAACATGGACCCTCACAGCAGATCTACAACGAAAAATACAAAACATGGAGGTGAGGTGCTACAGAAGACTTCTGGGCATTTCTTATACCAGCACATCACCAACAACGAAGGCAGACAGACCATCACACAAGCCATTGGACAACACGATGACAGTGAAACGGAAACTCCGATGGTATGGCCACCTCACCAGAGCATCAGGCCTTGCAAAGACCAATCCGCAAGGCACGGTGTAATGATGCAGAAGAAGAGGGAGACAGAAACAGAGGTGGGAGGGCAATATTCGAGAATGGACTGGTTTGACACTGAGCGAAGCCATGAGGGTTGCTGAGGACAGAGAAAGATGGAGTACGCTGGTTAAACGATCATCTGTGGTGCCCCAATGACCTTCGAGTTACGGGAAAGGATCGGATAGGAAGTTTGATTCACTGCATCCAATACCACTACTAAAGGGAGGGAGGGGAATGGATTATCATAGCAAACCCTCAGTGACCAGTAAAGTCGTAAGTTGTCCTGAGGGTGCGAACCCCCAAAACTTCCACGTAGGAAACTAGCGCCCTAACCACTCTTACGGCGCTCATGCAGCCACGAGCTATGGCATCAGCATTGGAGTTTTCCCAGAAAACGGCCTATTGTTGACACACGCCGACGTAATCGATCACATCAATAAAGATCCCCAAGCCTACAAATCTATAAGTTAGCAGCAGTTGCAGTGGGAATCAATACTGTATTGATTGATTTATTGTTGCTTTAGGTCCAATCAATACTGTATAGTCAATAATGCATAATACATATATTATGCATTATATATATACATTATGCATTATTGACTATCCAGTATTGATTCCCACTGCAACTGCTGCTAACTTATAGATTTGTAGAATATATTAATAATGTCTTCCCATCTTTTTGTTTTGAGTATTCCGGACGTTTGGTCTTTATTCGTTAACGGAAACGAAGGTGGAGTGAAGGGGAGGAGCGAGGGGGCAATAAAAGATACATTTACATGTATATATTTTGGCCGTGGCAACCGTGTGTAAAGGATTAGTGTAGCAAGATGAAGAAGACAGGTAAGGGGGAAAATTTAGGGACACAGGCAATAAGTTTTCCAACACTGTATTATTATAAATCTAACATCTATGTCATCAGACTCCAATATTTTCATACTTGCACACAAAACACTTCATAACATGAACAATAAAGAAAAGGTTTACTTTTAAATTGCGCAGCGAAGTGGGAGAACCAAAAGTAGGAAAATCAATACCTACAATGGAGTGTTCAACTCACTACAATCTGAAGGAAAAAATAACACCACAGCCTTCACAAGCCACAGGAAGAGACCGGATACACAACAGTACGTTTCACAGTTGTTGAGGATGACCAGAACTGAAATCAGCCTGTGCGACATACTTTAGCTGTTCATCACTGTCTCATTATAAAGTTTCCTTGATATTGTCACGAATTGGCTAGTTTAAACTCTGCCTATCGACTATTCAGCATGTGTAGCCTTTGTAACAGTAGAGAGTTAATATAGTACACAGCAGCAATTAAATTACAGCACACTGCGAGCCTGAGCCACACACACAGCGCAGTGACGTCAGCACTTGAGTTTTGAATCGGACCGTTGGAACCAATGGGAGAGCTTAGGCAAAGTGGTTGGAGCCAGTTTGACTGGGTCCAAACCACGCACAGTTTTGGTCAGTTGGGAGGAATACACCGAAGTGTGAACAGCTAGATAGCTAGAGAAATCTCTACACACTTAGACCAGGAAGCAGGACTTAGAAGCATAGAATTCTATCAAGTCACAACGGGCCTGAACTTGTCAAACAGGTAAATGAACACCCTTCTGTTTCATCGTGATATATTTATATTATTGTTGAAATTATGTTTGTGGAATTTGCTATGCATAAATGTGAATTATTAATCCGAATTTGCCGTACCACGTGGAAGAGCCGACCACGAGGCGAAACACGACCGGTTGCGCCGCCATGTTGTATCCCGTACGGAACCACTGTTGTTTAACTTATATGTATGTTTGGCAGACCAGTGGCTGTACCACTGAATGTTTATATTATTATTAATTCTGTATGTGTATAGTTAGACACGATTGATATTTATGTATGTATAGGAATTTAGAGTGAGATTCCCGTGGAACCCGGAAGTAGCAGAATGTTCGTCGCTTATGTATAGAGATGTGGAGCTATCACTGAGGGCTACTTGGCTTTCAGTGAGACGCTCTGCACAAACCGATTATTCAGGGTTGTGCAGAATTTCGTCTCTTATATTACAGACGAGCAGGCGAGCTATCCTGGGCGCACCACTCCACAGAAACGACTAGTTGGCGGAGTATCCTCTACCGCACAAGACGGAAGGAGCGACCCGGAAAACTCCCTGTCAGACCCCACAGCGTGGCAAGGGAACCCAACTACACAACGACACAGGTGGACCAGAAGCTACCTCACAGAAGGACTTCGAACCCCCACTCATGAGTTAAGTGCATAACACGAAGGTGCACTTAAACTGATTATAACAGGACCACAGTAGTCCAACTCTTCAGAAACTGTAAAACGGACCACAGTAGTCCAAATCTACATGAATTCGAATAGAAAGTGCCCGATGAAGATATAACAGCTGCCTAGACTATCAGCGATCGAACTATTAGCAGTGACTGAGACATTTTAAGTTAGATTAGTACTTAGAGAATCTTGTATAGAGTAGAAGAAATAAATGTGTGATTTTAACTGTTATCCAGTGGCTGGACTACTTATGATTCATAGCCGTGTGAAAGCTAGTGTGACAGTATTCTTTTACCATTTTTCTATCTATTTCTGTACCCCAACCTTAACACGGAACGAGCTAAACAAATAAATTTATTAAAGTAATTCATAGGGTGACTTACTAGCAGTTCCCACCGAATATACGTGAGGGTCCATAATTCCATTGTGCAGAGCCCATAAACCCCACGTGACACTTTAATTGGCGAGCCTAGCTAGGATCTGTGTATAATAGGAATTGGGTATAACCGGACCTAAGTACAAATAAAAGTAGATAACAGTAGAAGTAGAATAACTTAGAATAGTGTAAGGGTATAACACTGATCAGTTTGGGTGCACTATTCTTTAGTTAAAAACTTTTTGCTTCAAATATTTTTGTGCCTGTATGTTGCATTGTTCTTTTGCAGGTTTTGCTTAAATAACTGTTGTATGCCATTTGACTCTTGTTTTATTCTATTATTGATTACGAATTGTATGGTCTTTGCATTGTTTTTATTGAATTGCAATATTGCTAGTGTTTTGGTATTCCACGTGATTCAGAGGTTGTTCATAGACACGTTTGGCAATGTCGGACCCAGTGGCCTTGAGATTGCGCTTCAAGGAATTAGGGGAAGCTTTACACTTAGCAGGGGGAGACCTAATTGCGTATATCAATGCAGAGGTAGAGAAGCAGGAGGCTAAGGCAGAGAGAGCAGCAGAGAGAGAGGCGAAGAAACTCGAAGCGGCAGAGAGAGCTGCAGAGAGAGAACAGAAAAAAGCAGAACTAGAAGCAGAGCAAAAGAAACTAGCATTAGAAGCAGAGCAAAAGAAAGCAGAGTTAGAAGCAGCAAGAGAACAGAAAAAAGCAGAGTTAGAAGCAGCAAGAGAACAGAAGAAATTAGAATTAGAAGGAGAACAGAAGAAGGCAGCATTAGCAGCAGAGAGAGAAGCAGAGGTTAGGAAATGGGAGTATGAGCGGGCAGAAAAAGAAAAAGAGAGGGAAGAAAAGGAAAAAGAAAGACAGCATGAGTTAGAGCTAAGAAGATTGGGATCAGGAGCTGCAAGTTCTTCCTCAACCCCTTCCCACTCAGATCAGCTAGAGGTAGCATCCTACCCTGTACAAGGAATGTCATTTCCACTGGGAACATTCAATGAGAGAGAAGAAGGTCTAGATCTCTATCTGACTAGGTTTGAGCGTCTAGCAACAGAGTACAAACTAGATCCCACTCATTGGTCCTTTAAGCTTAGTCAAGGGCTTAGAGGAAAGGCTTATGACATCTACAGTAAGCTACCGACTGACAGAGTGACTGACTATCACAAAGTAAAAGAGGCACTCCTAACGGGATTCGAACTAACAGGAGAATGCTACCGGCAAAAGTTCCGCACCAATCGGAGAGTGAAAGGAGAGAGCTATGCGCAGTTCGCGGATCGGTTGTCCACAATGCTGGATAAGTGGATTAGCCAGTCAGCCACGGCTAAGACGTATGATGGACTGACAGAACTGTTAGTATGGGAACAGCTACGGGAAACCATGACCCCCGAGCTGAGGACATTCTCAGTAGAACAGGGCGCGGAAAGACTGGAAGATCTGGTCAAGGTCGCAGATAGGTACGTGGCCGCACACGGAGAAGCCAAGAGCTTCAGGCGAGACCTAAAGCCTAACGGGAAAGAGGCACAAAAACGAAGCCCTACCCGGGAAGAGCGCACCGCGAATAAGCCGAATAACCCCAGACCTGGGCAGAATAAAGGACCCACCACGGAATTCGGGAAAAGAGGTCCTGCAGAACAGAGACGGTATTGTTCGTTCTGCAACAGAAACAATCACTCCACCGCAGAATGTTTCAAGTTGGCCGCACAACGTAGGGAAGAGCGCGAAAGCCGGCCAGCGCACAGAGTTCTAACTCAAAGTAGCGGTAACAAGCCACACACAATCGGAGATCACCCATCGGTGACAGACACGGTCAAGGTCAACGGAAAAGAAGCGAACTGTCTGTATGACACAGGTCTATCATACGACGCGATAGTTAGCGAATCTCTTGTATCGCGCGCGGACTTGACGGACAAGACAGTCGACTTACAAGGAGCAGACTTGACGAAACCGACGACTACTTGCCCAATAGCATGGATCGAAGTAGAGAGTAGGTACGTCACAGGACGAATCCAAGCAGCTGTTTTACAGAAACCCCTGTATGATCTAGTGCTAGGTTGTAGGTATGTGTTCTTAGGCACGCCCCCCAAAACTGTAGAGATAGCTGCAGTGCAAACCAGGGCCCAAGCTAAAACCCAACCACCCCAGCCCGAGTTCGCTCCGAATCCAGGACTCGAAGAGATCAAAACAGCACAGAAAGAAGACACCTCGATAGCGAAGTGCTTCCAGAAGCTACCCAAGGCGCACACACCCCCGCACAAGGGAGACTTCTACATGGAAGAGGGAGTTCTACATCGACAAGGAGATGGAGATCACACCCAACTAGTACTACCAGCCACCCTTCGAGCCCAAGTACTGGAACTAGGCCACAGCATGCCACTCAGCGGACACATGGGAATTGGAGCCACAGTGCAGAGAATCAGCGCACACTACTATTGGCCAGGAATCACGGAGGATGTCAAGCGCTACGTGAAATCTTGCCACCAATGTCAACGATATTCCCCGCGACATCACACCGTACCAGTTACCTTAGGACCATCGGTAGTAGTCGGCGTGCCATTCCAGCAAGTCTCAGTAGACATAGTAGGACCACTGCCCATGACCAAGAAGCGGAACAGATTTCTACTCACACTCGTCGCATGTACGATGTGGTGCGAAGCAGTCCCGTTGCCAGCGATCGACACCAAGAAGATTGCAGATGCACTCATCGCCATCTTTACCAGAGTCGGATTCCCGGACAGCATTAGAACGGACAACGGATCGCAGTTCACCGGCCGCCTGATGCAAGACGTGTTCGAGTTGATACAAGTTCATCACATTCGCACACCACCATACCACCCCGCCAGCAACGGACAAGTAGAAAGACTGAATGGAACCCTTCTCACCATCCTCAGGAAAGTCGCCGACGACAATCCAGAAGCGTGGGACACCTACGTGAATGCGGCACTGTTCGCATACAGAGAAACGCCCCATGCAGCCACCGGCTACACCCCGTCAACATTGCTATTCGGCAGACCGCTAGCAGGACCGCTAGAAGCCCTACGCAGAAGTTGGACGGAAGCCAAGATAGACGACACACCAAGAGGTGCCACCAAGTACGTCGCAGACCTGCAGGAAACCCTCAAAGCAACGTGGAAAAAGCTGGTGAAGCACTGAAGAAGGCCAGAGCCCGTCAGGCGAAGTACTACAACCGCCACGCGAAGGACAGAGAACTGCAAGTCGGCGATCAAGTGCTACTCTTACTTCCAAGTGGAACCAACAAGCTGGACATCGCTTGGAGAGGACCGTACCGGGTGACGGCCAAGAAATCCAAGACAGTCTACCAAGTAGAGGTGAACGGGAGAGCCCGATACCACCACATTAATCTCCTCAAGAAGTATACGGACCGACCAGCGACCCCCAGCACACACACCTGGATGGCCATCGCCATCGCGGAAGAAGTTCGTCCACAACTACAACAGCATCGCCGTAACACGGACAAATGGAACACGGAAAATCGCCCCGGACAAAGTCGTATGGACAGCCGAATGCGAGACAGCATTCCAAACACTCAAGGACAGAATGACATCGGCGCCAGTACTCCACCTACCCGATTTGACTCAGCCATTCGTTCTTCGCACCGACGCAAGCGACTTAGGCCTCGGAGCAGTACTGCTACAGCGCGACCCCAAGAATGCAGAGACGCTATTCCCTGTCGCCTACGCCAGCAGAAAATTGAGACCCGCCGAGACCCACTACGCCACGTCGGAGAAAGAATGCCTTGGACTAGTCTGGGCCATACAGAAATTCCAACTCTACCTGTATGGGACCCACTTCACAGTTCAGGTGGACCACCAACCACTATCGTTCCTGGCAGCCTCCAAGTCTTTGAACTCTCGCCTGATGCGATGGGCACTCACCCTTCAGGCATACTCATTCCAAATCGAGTACATCCCCGGCAAGGAAAACCACGGAGCCGACTACCTCAGTCGCCATCTCGTGGAGGACACGGCAGCTGTCGCCCACCCAACACAACTAAGGGCCACAGCACCAGAATTCGTCCCCGCCCAATAAAAACCCTGTCACTAGTGTCCATAGCTACCTGGCACAGCATTGCAGCTCAGGTAGAGCAACTTAATTAGTTTGTAAATAGGACCCTAGGATAGTGCAGTGTTAAACTAGGCTCTGTAGTAGAAAAAGGTCGAATCCAGTAGTCATCGCCTTTTTTCAGTTGAGGGAGCCTGTCACGAATTGGCTAGTTTAAACTCTGCCTATCGACTATTCAGCATGTGTAGCCTTTGTAACAGTAGAGAGTTAATATAGTACACAGCAGCAATTAAATTACAGCACACTGCGAGCCTGAGCCACACACACAGCGCAGTGACGTCAGCACTTGAGTTTTGAATCGGACCGTTGGAACCAATGGGAGAGCTTAGGCAAAGTGGTTGGAGCCAGTTTGACTGGGTCCAAACCACGCACAGTTTTGGTCAGTTGGGAGGAATACACCGAAGTGTGAACAGCTAGATAGCTAGAGAAATCTCTACACACTTAGACCAGGAAGCAGGACTTAGAAGCATAGAATTCTATCAAGTCACAACGGGCCTGAACTTGTCAAACAGGTAAATGAACACCCTTCTGTTTCATCGTGATATATTTATATTATTGTTGAAATTATGTTTGTGGAATTTGCTATGCATAAATGTGAATTATTAATCCGAATTTGCCGTACCACGTGGAAGAGCCGACCACGAGGCGAAACACGACCGGTTGCGCCGCCATGTTGTATCCCGTACGGAACCACTGTTGTTTAACTTATATGTATGTTTGCAGACCAGTGGCTGTACCACTGAATGTTTATATTATTATTAATTCTGTATGTGTATAGTTAGACACGATTGATATTTATGTATGTATAGGAATTTAGAGTGAGATTCCCGTGGAACCCGGAAGTAGCAGAATGTTCGTCGCTTATGTATAGAGATGTGGAGCTATCACTGAGGGCTACTTGGCTTTCAGTGAGACGCTCTGCACAAACCGATTATTCAGGGTTGTGCAGAATTTCGTCTCTTATATTACAGACGAGCAGGCGAGCTATCCTGGGCGCACCACTCCACAGAAACGACTAGTTGGCGGAGTATCCTCTACCGCACAAGACGGAAGGAGCGACCCGGAAAACTCCCTGTCAGACCCCACAGCGTGGCAAGGGAACCCAACTACACAACGACACAGGTGGACCAGAAGCTACCTCACAGAAGGACTTCGAACCCCCACTCATGAGTTAAGTGCATAACACGAAGGTGCACTTAAACTGATTATAACAGGACCACAGTAGTCCAACTCTTCAGAAACTGTAAAACGGACCACAGTAGTCCAAATCTACATGAATTCGAATAGAAAGTGCCCGATGAAGATATAACAGCTGCCTAGACTATCAGCGATCGAACTATTAGCAGTGACTGAGACATTTTAAGTTAGATTAGTACTTAGAGAATCTTGTATAGAGTAGAAGAAATAAATGTGTGATTTTAACTGTTATCCAGTGGCTGGACTACTTATGATTCATAGCCGTGTGAAAGCTAGTGTGACAGTATTCTTTTACCATTTTTCTATCTATTTCTGTACCCCAACCTTAACACGGAACGAGCTAAACAAATAAATTTATTAAAGTAATTCATAGGGTGACTTACTAGCAGTTCCCACCGAATATACGTGAGGGTCCATAATTCCATTGTGCAGAGCCCATAAACCCCACGTGACAGATATTCATCGTTTATCCCACTAAATGGTCATGATATCAGTAATCGTCTTGGCGATAAACTGGCTGGCGAACTGTAGCATAGAAATATGAAACACAGTTCACGGTAACAGCGGGACTATCTTGGTAATCCGTCGAGAATATTCGGCTCTCAGAGTAGCGAGGGACGCTCCGGTAGGAAGGTCCAGGAACAGCTAACTCCTGTCGACTCGGCGTCCAAGGAAGGGGTACACTCGCTTGCCTCGGTTCGATTGATGGCCGGGTATAACACGATGCAACTGCAAAGTAATGAACAGGTAGTCTTATCTATCTGCACGGTCCTGATTTGGCTCGGAAGAGTCCGCTGGACCTAAAGCAACAATCAATCAATCTATCTATCTATCTGCATGAGTGGTAAGCAAATTTGCAATAGATCTCCGTTTACATATAGCCGGACGATTCGAATGAACTGAATATAATTACCTCCGTGCCAACTTAATCAGCCTGGTCAGTAGCTTGGTACGACACAGGAACCGTCGCAATTGTCGGTTGGACCTGCTTCTTCTAAGCTCGTCGGCGAAAATGCAGTCCGTTCACATCTGACAGTTTCCGTACTCAGATGCCCGGATCTATCGTTTCGTTTATTAGATTAACGTCCCTAGAAACCGAAGCTTATAAGGGACAGTATTCGCATGTTCTTTTTATCGCGCTCTCTGCCTACTAACCAATGAGAATGCGTGTGACGTTATTACTATGTTCCTTATTGGGTATTCTCAAACAACGAGTGACGTAGGTATATCCTTATATCATACAGTTATTTTGGCTACGTGGGGGAATCTCAAGTACAGGCGCTTGCTATGCAGTGAATGCCACAGAATGTATCACCCCATTCAAATGCGTTTGCACGCACAAACACCCTCTCACATTTGCTGATTGTTATAAAGAAAATGTGAGTTATTCACAAGCTCTAAATGTTAGGCCACTCTTTGAAGTACCTGCGAGGTAAACAAACTACAACAAAGCCCATATGACTCACGTGCTCATAATGGAATTCGCAATATTGAACACGAAAAGAAAAAAAATGAAACTGGGAAACTAAAATGCAAATCCCGACTTTAATCTTTCTATATTCTTGACCTTAAGATGACCTTTACCTCCCTGCTCGAAATACACTCCTGTACTATATCAAATAAACTACTTTAGTCCCACCGCCGTAGCTCAAGTGGTAGAGCGTTCGCCTGGCACACCGATGATCCAGGTTCGAATCCCGTGATGGGCAAAATACAAGTGGCCATTTTCCACTGTACAATTTAGCAATATGATTGCTCTGGTGGTTCAGTGGTTATTTAGGTGACGTCCCCTTTTTCCCTGGGATGGCTATCCCCGTCTACCATATAGCCAAAATGATAGGTTTAGACGATAAACCTTAAGGTCATACATAAACTACAGCAGAAGTTGTATTATGCCCCAAACAAACAAGAAAACCACAACAACAAACGGTGATTTTGGGATGATCTTGACCTTCAGTGACCTTGACCTTGGGTGGATTTTGACCCTCATTGACCTCTCATGCATGTCTGATCAAATAACCCAATGTTGTTGCATGCTATGGGTTAAATAAAAGCCACTGTAAAAGTTCCCCTTTTTATGTTTTTGCAAGGACTAACATGACCTTGACCTTCAAAATGAACGCAAAAACGGAACATATATGAAAAATCAATCTATCATCTCTAGTTTGGACTTTATAATTCTCATAGTTTAGGGTCAAGATCATTTCAAAGTACCTATAGTAACCGACTTTGGACAGCTCCAGTGACCTTGACCTTGGAGTGATGTTGACCAAATTTGGAAAGTATGTGTGCCTCATTGATATCTATCACGCCTCAAAGAATCATAAGTTCAATATTAATAACCTAGAAAATAAAGTGAAATGTTGTGAGCAATTGTCATTTTTTACTAGCATTTGTTGACTATGTGACCTTGACCTTAAAGTGAAGTCATTCATTCACTGATCATGTATGAAGTCTTATGGGTATACACTGTCTTACCAAGTTTGGTTGTGATAGTTAAATAGGTTCTGAAATATTAATCCACTTGCACGTTTTGCACAAAGACACGTTGGACGACTGACATTGTTTTTTTATATGTCATATTGGGATTATTTAGGACTCATCTCGCGCAGATCTGCAAAACTATAGATTTGTTTCCTTTGAGGTAAGGTAGAAAACGAGTTTAGAAAATGATTGATCCCACCTTCTTGACCATTAGAAGCAAAAATCATCAAAATCCCTACTTGCTAGATTTAAAAAACAAAACACCAACAACAACATAACAGAAAATTAACAAACCGCCCAGTGCAGCAACAGACAGAGATACTAATCAACCGACTGCTGCCTTAAGATGATCTACTAACTGAAGTACCAATACACCAAACCCATGTCGATCCTGTTCAGTGCTTGGTCCTTCAACTTGGAACCCGTTCCCTGTCTCTCTTCGCAGCTCTATGAACATAGCAACTTTCAAGTCCAACTTGAAAATTCGTCTCTTCCTTAAAAAAAATTCTGATCTCGTCTCCCATCATCATCAACATTCCTTTTTTTCGGATTTAGACCACCGCCGTCACACCGCACGCCCCCCGCCCCCTCATTCCTTAGCTGCTCTCCTCCTCCTCCTCCTCCTCCTCCTCCCTCTCTCGTCTTTGATATTTTATTTGTAAATATTATTTTTCATGTTTGTATTATGTATTTTTGTATAATTTATTAGTGCCATGTTTTTGTTTCGCTTCTTTTTGTTATGTATTTTGATGTTAACGTTAAGTATGAATGCATTAGAAGCGCTTGGAACTGAACTCATTAAGAAGAAGCGCTATGTAAATGCCCTTATTATTATTATTATTATTATTATTATTATTATTATTATTATTATTATTATTATTATTATTATTAGTATTATTATTAGTATTATTATTATTATTATTGTTGTTGTTGTTGTTGTTGTTGTTGTTATTATTATTATTATTATTATTATTATTATTATTATTATTATTATTATTATTATTATATAGAACAACACGTGTTTAGCAAAAACAAGTAACCCCAGTGACCTTGACATTTGAAATTGAACAACTTCGATGCCATGGGAGATTTGTCACAAGCTCTGTTAATGTTCCCATGAGGTTTGAACAAGATCTGTTCAGTGATCCTTGACAAACGGAATCCAAAGGACGGACCGACAGACCAAAAGATCGTTCTGTTTCTCATCTAAACCAAAGCGCTTCCAGATAAATTCTGCATAGTAAACGTCATCGAGTCATCGATAATCCTGTCATTTTTCCGTTTTCCAGAAAACGAAAAGACTTTGAAACAGAAAACTGGCAAACCCACAATCCGATCAACCGACTACATTAAGTCAAGTCAAGTCAAGGCATTCTTTATTTCTCAGAAAGAACAATGTGGGTTGTCGCTTTGCAAGACAAGACAAGATTTTATGGTGGCAATAAACACCGTGACAGAAATGGAATAGTAACATTTCTGTCACGGTGTTTATTGCCACCATACAATCTTGTCTTGTCTTGCAAAGCGACAACCCACATTTTTCTTTCTGAGAAATTAAGAAATAAAGAATGCATTGACTTGACTTGACTTGACTTAAAAGAGGGGGCCATCAGTTGAAGTATTTGTCTACTAAAATCATTAGGCTACAATTGGTTTGACCGTTATTTGGTCACAAAGCAAAACATGTCTAGCTAAGGAATGAGCCCAAAGACCTTGACCTTTGAGGCAGAGCAAATACGATGGCACGGGAGTTTGGCTTAAAACCTTTACGAAGTTTGAACAACCTATATGTCAGTTTTTCTTTAGAAAGAGCGATCGAATTATATTTTTGGCTTGTTCCGATTCCCGACTAATCAATGTATTAGGCCAAAAAAGTCTGTTTATGGTAACAAAAGAAAAAAATAGGGTCGGTAGGTAGGCTTCTTTGTGTGTTTTTTATTTCCTTTGTTTTGTGTTTTTAAAACCTTTTCCAACTTGGGTGCGATTTTTTCAAAAAAAAGTTTTTTTCAAAATCTGTTTTCAATTTTGTTTCAACACGATCCCCCCCCCAAAAAAAAGTTTAGGGTCGGGCCCAAAAATAGGGTCGGTCGGGATACCGTAAACAGAACTTTTTTTTTTTGGGAGGGAGGGGGGAAGTAGGAGGGGAGGGGGGGGGCGGAAGGAGGGGTGGCCTTAACAGATAATCATACGTCTAAGAATACGATAAATTAATATTTTCTTTTATAGTCTCTTCACATAGTAGTGATAGTAGATTTCAAAGTATTTTCAGTTAAATTATAACAACTTTGATAATAACATACCTTCGCTGAATCACGAAATAATTCTAAACAGAAAATGCACATCAACTTTTCAACTGCTTCTTTTTTTTTTTATTTGCTTAAATAACCTTTATAAGGTACGTGTTGTTCAGGGTCGCTCGGTCGGCTACAGACATTTAGTCTGAATGAAATGGCGGTGGAAAAACAGCATGCACAAGGAGAAACTCTGCCTGAGGGAATGCGGATGACAGCCATCGCGGCGACTGCTGAGTTTGGGGGCAGTTCCACACGTGATTCAACGCCGAGTTACGTCAGCAACGATTATGAAGAAATCAAAGATGACGTCAGATCAGGTGACACTCAGTGATAAGCAAGGGAGACAAACAGTGTAAACAGCGTTCTTAAATAGCGCTTTTCCAGCTCAAGAGCTGCTCAAGGCGCTAGCCAACAAAGGATCTAACTCAAGCCGCCCGAGGGGCGAAGTATCTCAGGGTCTTGTTTGTTTGTTTGTTTGTTTGTTTGTTTTGGCACTGCAGGCCGTCAACCGGCTTCGAAACGCTTCCCGTACGAGCTGCGATGTTATCGTTTGACATTCAGTGCTGTTTCATTTGTGTCGTTGAGGACACCACTGTGCCAACTGAATCTCAGGGTCAATTTACTAATATTGTTTCGGCGCTCCAGGATGTCAATCGACTTTGAACCACTGCCTGTACGGGCCGTGTTATCCCTTTGATATTCAATGTTGTCACTTTAACATTCAATGTTATCTCTTTGACATTCAGTGTTACCATTTTGACATTCAATATTCAATGTTATCACTTTGACATTCAATGTTGTCACTTTGACATTCAATGTTATCACTTTAACATTCAATATTCAATGTTATCACCTTGACATTCAATGTTATCACTTTGACATTCAACATTCAATGTTATCAATTTGACATTCAATGTTATCACTTTGACATTCAATGTTATCACTTTAACATTCAATATTCAATGTTATCACCTTGACATTCAATGTTATCACTTTGACATTAAATATTCAATGTTATCACTTTGACATTCAATGTTGTCGCTTTGACATTCAATGTTATCACTTTGGCATTCAATATTCAATGTTATCACTTTGACATTCAATGTTGTCGCTTTGACATTCAATGTTATCACTTTGACATTCAATGTTATCACTTTGACTTTCAAGGCTTCAATTGTTCTACCATTGCGCACACCACTACGCGCCTCACAGAACACATGAAGAGAGTTTGAATAAAACTGAACTAACTGAACTAAGATAAATAAGATAACTCGTGGTATAAATAATAATGTCATGCACTCTAGTTCTGATTTTGCTACCTCGGTACCTAATACAGTTATTTTGTTTAATAAACCGGTATGCTAAAGCGATTTAAGCAAAGTGTGCAGACACATTTATGAATCTTCACTGCCATATACACTAATCATTACTAGTATTTTAAAACTATAAGACCAAACGCATAAAATACTATTTCACGGCACAAATCGAGACCAGTTCAAGATTTGCTTGATAATTATGGCTTGTATTTTCAGACGCGGCAGAATCCATCCAGTCGACAGTGGGATGGCCAGACTCCGAGTTTGACAGTGAGACTGAAGACGTCAACCCTACAGTGGATTCCAAGGCTGAGGGAAGCAGACCAACATTAACACAGCGTCAGCACCAGGCGAACTCCGCGAGTGTCGTATTGGCAACCCAACAGAGTGCTGTTGCTCCTAAAGTCCGCCATTGCATGTCACCACCTCATCATGGTGCTGATCAAGGCAATGCCCTGGCCACGGATTACCTCAACCCTATCGCCTCTGGAAATGAAAGGCAGCAGGCAGGGCCAGAACCTGCGAAGTTCGGTTCTGCTGCGCAAGATGTTTTGCTGGAGAGTCCGATTGTCGGTGCTGGAAAACCACCCATTCTAGCTAGACGCAAGCATGTGGAAAGTTCCAAACCTTGGACAAGAAAAATTTTGGATGGAAGTGTCACGCCTGCCGGCACAGTCCAGCGACTAGTGACAACACAGGAAACTCCACCTGCGAGGCCTCTCAGAGGTAACACTGGTGAAAACACCACCCAAGGGTTGATCCAGTTTGAGGTGAAAGCAGACGACACTAGTGTATACTGCGCGCTGAACAACACGCAAGACAAAGCCCGCAATGAAAAAGAAAAGGAGACGATCAGCAGCTACATGAATTTGAAGAGAGAAGTGGTCGCTGCCGACGTCCACAGCCCGTCCAACGAAGCAGCCGCTGTGACTCGCCCCCGTAGAGCTATACCTCTGAGCAGAACAGACCGGCCTGTAATCCCGTGCCTCGCTGAGCTCTACGATGAGTCTTCGTCTGATCCTGGACTGAAAGAAGGAAACACAACTCCTGAAAAGAAATAAACTGCCTTGGTCGCTTTCCCTGTCCACACATTTTAGTTTCAACAAAAACAAACAACCGACGACAGGTGGCAGTAGGTGGTTCGTGATCTCAGGCCCCATGTGATTTTCGCTTTCATTTCGGACCGCTATTCGTATTGTGTTAATAATAATAATAATAATAATAATAATAATAATAATAATAATAATAATAATAATAATAATAATAATAATAATAATCATATAGGATGCTATCACGCGCTTTTTTTTTAATCGGACTCAAAGCGCGGCGATCTGAAGAGATCTCTATTACAGAAATCGGAATATAAATACATTTCTATCGTTGACATTTTACACTGGCTGCATCGGATCCATTTAAAGCGAAACCTCCTGGCTATCAGCGGGCGTAACTGCATTAGGGTGTCGGATATCGCAGCGGTTGGAGCACACGCTACTGTGTCGCAAGTTAAGCACCGTCCAGTGCGGTTAGCACTTGGATGGGTGACCGCTAAACGTGAAGCGACAAATAACAACGCCCCCAGTTGACTCAACTGTGACTGAGTACCTACTCTCTTAAGGGTGGGGAAGGTAAAGCAGCGAGGGAGAGAGATGGGCATCACCCTCATTACACTGGACCAAGATAAGTGTGATCTCCAACATCACACTCCCCTACGGCCACAAGGCTATGGGACTACCTTTACCTTTTTTTTTTAACTGCATGAACACAGTGAGGACAATTTAGACAAGTCCTTTTTTTTTTTTAGAAAAAAATAAGTTTGAAAAGATAGGCTTGACATTCCTTTTTATGAATCCCGGGATCCAGAAGAAGGATGAAGGAATGACAGCTTGACTAATTAATTTATTTATTGATAAATACTTGATTGAATGAATAAACAGGGTTACACTTTTGACACAATGGCCGGGGTATTTAAATGACAAAATGAAAATGACTTTCTAATGAGTAAATTTGAGCCTGTGAACTGTACATTATAGACTCCGTGTATTTTACTCTTAGAACAATATTGTATTTGTCCACTTTGAAAAGTTTGCCATGCTCAACAATGCTCAGTGTCTGTGCAAAGTCTCATTCATCATAAAATCTAGTACTGACGCACTTTCTCCTTGCATGGCAGACTGAGCAACTGTCGTCTGTTACAGAGTAGTCGGCAACGGTGGTGCATTCTATACTGTCCTATCCTATCCCGTAACTCGAAAGTCGTTGGGCACCACAGATGACCGTTTAACCAGCGTACTCCATCTCTCTGTGTATTCAGCAACCCTCATGGCTTCGTTCAGCCTTAAGCCAGTCCATTCTCAAATGTGGTCCTCCAATCTCTTTTTCTGTCTCCATCTTCTTCTGCCTCCTTGGGATGCCTTTATTGTACAGTGACCGGCTGGTGGAGTGCCTTCATTGTTACCATTAGGGTTGTTTCAGCAGATCTTTTATACGGGTTAGGGGCCAACACTCTTTCCCTCCTGATTCGACTGTTTGAGTGTTACCCCACTACAAGAAATAAGCTTACCACCAAAAAGACATCACGCACACCTTAAGCTGTGGGGTTCACTCAGATATAGGGTCAAAAGGTCACACGGTTGTACCGTTAAAACAGGGGAAATAACTCCCTGTCAGAACCGAAATGAAAAATTAAAACTTCAGCGGTTGGTTTGAGCAACAAAACCCATTGTTTAAGCCTTAGGCTGGTTGTCACGACACAAGTCGCGCTGTACAATTTATTTTATTCTATTGATCGCAGTTATTTCCCTTTTAGCTTATAGATAATTATATATATAATCAGTCTACATTCCAAGGTAAGGTTGCTGCGCTCCCTTGTCATCTCCATCTTCCTATGTGCTTGCGAAACATGGACCCTCACAGCAGATCTCCAACGAAGACTACAAAGCATGGAGATGAGGTGTTACAGAAGATTTCTGGGCATTTTCTATACCCAGCACATCACCAACGACGAAGTCCAACAGACCATCACACAAGCCATTGGACAACACGATGGCCTGCTCATAGTGGTGAAAAAACGGAAACTCCGATGGTATGGCCACGTCACCAGATCATCAGGTCTTGCAAAGACCATCCTGCAAGGCACAGTGCAAGGAGGTAGAAGAAGAGGGAGACCGAAAAAGAGGTGGGAGGGAGGACAACATTCGAGAATGGATTTGTTTGACACTGAGCGAAACAATCAGGGTTGCTGAGGACAGAGAAAGATGGAGTACGCTGGTTAAACGATCATCTGTGGTGCCCCTACGACCTCCGAGTTACGGGATAGGATAGATAGATAGATAGATAGATAGATAGATAGATAGATAGATAGATAGACAGACAGACAGACAGACAGACAGGCAGACAGACAGACAGACAGACAGACACAGACAGACAGACAGACAGACAGACAGATAGATAGATAGATAGATAGATAGATAGATAGATAGATAGATAGATAGATAGATAGATAGATAGATAGATAGATAGATAGATAGATAGATAGATAGATAGATAGATAGATAGATAGATAGATAGATAGATGAAAAAGCTTTTGAAAACGCCCAAGCGTCGGCTTAAAACGTTTGGCGAGCGGTAGTTTTCCAGCACCCAAAGTTTGGAATGCGCTGCCTGCCAGTTTAAGACATTGTACAGACCTTGTTTCCTTCAAGAGCTGCTTAAAAACACAGTTGTTCCGCAAGGCGTATTCTGTGTAAATAGTATGAACAGTAATAATACTTTCTGAATGATGCTTTGCATGATGTAGTGCGAATGTTGTAATGATGCGTATGAACGATGTGTGTAAGCGCATTGAATTGTTATTCTAATGAAAAATGCGTTGCATAAATGCAATTTATTATTATTATTATTATTATTATTATTATTATTATTATTATTATTATTATTATTATTATTATTATTATCATAAACGAATGGCTTCTTCTTTATTACCAAATTCGACGGGCGAACCTGAACATGGATTTTAACTTTATAAAGACCATTATGCAATGTGTTGACATATATATTTGAACAGAGAACAAGTCCTTTCCTTGAAGAATGTTAGGGTAAGGTACTGTAATATCAATGCGAATTTTCGGGTAAACCCCTTTTCGGCAAAAATAAACAAAGTCTTCGAATTGGGCCCTTCTAAGAAAAAGTAAGGGGAACACACAGATATATTAATTTACTCTCTTACACATACGCGATAGTGACATAGTTTACAATATATTCATGTCTGGTGTTTACGTTTGTAAAAGGTATGACCTGTAAACAGGCTTTCGTGCGAAGATCGTGAGATCCCAGATGTTATTATAGATAGATAAGATAAGATAAGATAACAATTTTATTTAACAAAGGGTAAAAGATTAAGCATAAATGCTGACGTGAGATCATATAATGTTATTATAAACACGAGCGGTCACGTGAGATCAGATGTTATTATAGCCCAGAACGCTCGCGACATGTCTATTTATACGCCTTTTTAAAATGTTTGTGCGTGTGTGTGCGTGTATGTGTGTGTATGTGCGTGCATGCGTGTGTGTGTGGGGGGGGGGGGGTGATTAGGAAGGGTGGGTAGAAGATGGGTGTGGGGTGAGGGTTGGAATTTGTTGGAAGCGGTGCGGAGAAGAATATTAAAGGAATGGACGACCTCCGAGTTACGGGATAGAATAGGATTCATGTTTTAGTACTTTTACGAATGCCTGACGTGTGGTTCAAATGTGCCAACAACTTTTCCAATGTAAACATTTGAACGAACCAATGTTTTATTTCTATAATAAAATCTGATCAACCTAAACCTACATACGTGGTGGTGAAATGCCGAGTAACAACACATTGAAAGCAAACCTCAAAGTTCATTTAGTCTTTAAAGTCTTCTCCTGATCTGTTCTGTCTTTAAACAGTTTGTTCCATATTGCCTTGTCAACTTTGTGTTGCATGTGTGTTTGTATGTGTAGGACTATTTGTGTGCATTTGTGGGGAATCACTTTGTTTATTACTGACTCTCAAAGTTGGCTTTGATTTCTCCTGCTCTCAGCCATTCCCTAAATGTAATTTATTAAAGTTTAATGAGTGTGTGAATGCCTGGGGGACCGCTTGGAAATATTGGACGCTTTCTGCCAGGTGGTCACTGGGTTTCCTAAGATGTTATTATTTGGCAATGTAGGCATTTTATATGTATGTGTTTTGTTGATATTTTATAATGATGTTTGTATTCTATTTTGTTTTTGTAAACGGGGGTTCGATAAATTAGAGTATAGCCTCAGCGTCCCCTGCGTAGGATGTCTTTATTGTAAAGTGACCGGCTGGTGGAGTGCATTCAGTGTTACCACTAGGGTTGTTTTGGCAGATCTTTTATGCGGATCAGGGGTGAGTCCTTTTTCAGCGAAGCTGTGGTCTTGATTTTGTGGTCCTGATTTGGCTCGGAAGAGTCCGCTGGACCTAAAGCAACAACCATGTAATGTAGGCCTAATGTAATATAATGAGGGAGCGCTTTGAACTGTTCCTTACTAGGAAAAGTTGTTTATTATTATTATTATTATTATTATTATTATTATTATTATTATTATTATTATTATTATTATTATTATTATTATTATTATTGTACTTTTTTTCCCCAACAAGTTTTCTATTGCAAAACAAGTCTAGGCTTATTGACAAATTAATCATGATCGTATGAATTTAGGCTCAAGCCATTATTAAGCTTACTCATAAGAGATAGTGTATCAGTGGAGAGCAATTTTTTCTATTCTTCTCCCTCTTAATACTAAGTAAAATGAAATGACTTGTTCTTACATGTATAATCATAATGCTTTAAAGTTGTGTTTCAGAAAGAAGCTTAGGTCTACATTTTGTTTCACAATTAGTCATAAGGCCTGAGCTCATTATTATTAATAGAACCACTTTTAAGCTTGCCTTTGGCGGATAAAAAGTAATATACCTATGGACTATAATTATGACCTTTTCTGATTGTAGGTTGTCGGGACGCTTGGCAAGCCCTATTTCACACCGAAGAAAGTTACTTTTTATATTGAGTAGATATTATCTTGCCTCAGATTGATTGTTTTATCTTTGGTAGCCTATATCTCGACAGCGTCACACTGCCTTCTTCATCCTACTGATGTTGAAGTGGAACAATTCTGATTAAATGAAGAAGAAAAATTGAGATAAAGTCGCTGAGTAAGTTTCCATTTAACTCTCAAATGTTCTTCTTTATTTAATAGTCGTTTTTCCACGATGTGCCTTTTTCTGGTCAATTCAACCGCTCACTACCTTTTAACCTCTCACAGAAATCACTGTCAGAAACATCAAGCAGTCTGGATCAAAACTTGCGAACTAGACCCTCTTCCTGCCTCTATCCTCAGCCACTGTCTGGGCACTCTGCTCCCTCATTTCATCAACGTCATGAACAACTCACTCCAATCTGGCTCTTTTTCTCTATCTTTTAAGTCTGCAGTCCTGAAACCTCTCTTGAAAAAAAAACACCTTGATCCCGAAAACTTGAAAAATTACCATCCTGTCTCCAATCTTTCCAAAATCACTGAAAACTTTGTCCTTGCTCAGCTTTCATGAACATCTTCAATCTAACGATCTCATATACTCCCTTCAGGCTGCTTACCGCTCTGGCCACTTCATGGAAACTGCCTTGTTGAACATGGCCAACTACATTATGACTGCTGTTGACAACGACATCATTCTTTTCTCGCTGTTAGAGCTTTCAGCGGCCTTTGACACTATTGATCATGCCACTCTTCTGTCCCGTCTGCAAATCTCTTTTGGTCTTTCTGGTTCTACTCTATCTTGGTTCGAATCGTATCTTACAGATCGTTTCCAAACTGTCTCAGTGAATGGTCTCTTCTCTTTCGTATCTGCTTTTCAGTATGGTGTTCCCCAAGTCGCAGTCCTGGGTCCCATTCTCTTTATCTTATATACCCATCCCTGTTTCTGCCATTTCCTTTCATCCTTTGACCACAATGGGTCTTCAATCACTCTGTCCGCAATCAAGGTGTAACCATCGATAAGTCTATCTCTTTCCATCAGAATGTTGTTAATATCTGCCGCACTTGTTATCTCGAAATTTGCCGCATCGCTTCCCTCCGCCACCTTTTCACTGAAAACGCTACCAAGACTCTCCTCGGCGCATTTGTTCTCTCTCGGCTCGATCACTTCAAATCTCTACTTTGTGGTTCCCCACACTATCTAATCAACATAGTTCAGAATCATGCTGCTCGCCTCATTTACCGCTGATCTATGTTCGATCATAACACTCCTCTTCTTCAATCCTTGCATTGGCTTCCTGTTCAACAAAGAATTAACTACAAGGTTGCATCCCTTTGCTTCAACGTCACTGAATCTACTACTCCCATGTATCTTTCTGACCTACTACAAATCTACACACTCTCTCGCCAACTTCACCCCTCTGAGAATCGAATCTTCAGAATTCCTCGCACACCCAACGAAACAAACGGTCATCGTGCATCCCATTATCAAGCCCCCGACCTACCTGGCATCATCTCCCTTACTCCATCAGACATTCTCTTTCTTTGCAGATTTTCAAAACAAATCTTAATCTGTTCCATTAGTAACTCACCACCCGCCTTACTGCAGCTAATCATTATCATTGCTTAGAGAGAGAGGGGAGGAGAGAGAGAGAGAGAGAGAGAGAGAGAGAGAGAGAGAGAGAGAGAGAGAGAGAGAGAGAGAGAGAGAGACGTGTTTAGCCACAAAGTGACTCCAGTGACCTTAGCATTTGAGGTAGAGCAAATACTACGGCACAGAAGGCAGGCCACTGACCAAGGTAACGTACGTTCCTATGAAGTTTGTTCAAACTCCATTCCTGGGAAATGCCCGCTTTCAACAGACTGGCAGACGTACCGACCGACCGACCTCTGGCTTCCAACGGACCGACAGACTGACGGACAGACAGATATTTTGCTAGTTCCGGCTATCTGTTTAATCCAACCGACCGATGAACCTACGGACAGGCAGATATTTTGTTCGTTTCGATTACCACTCCCCCCTTCGACTATTGCAAGGTATTTCCAGAGAAGTCTGGAAAAACAACAACAACCACACAGCAACAACCACACAAACACACACATACACACACACACATACACACACACATACACATACAACCGTGTAGAAACGCCGTTGTGATGACTTTTATGAAACTCTACATACGTTTATTAAACTCTACATAGGCCTACGTTACTTTGACAATTTTACGAATTTGTCAATTTTTTTAAACTATCCCTAACCCTAACCCTAACTTTAAACCTAACCCTAACTCTTAACCTAACCCGAAGCATAACACAGCCCTAACACTAACGGAACACTGTTTTGACGTCAAAATAACGGGGTGCGTCAAAAGAAAGTACGTAGAGGTTCAAGTGTATGTCAGAGTAACGTCGTTTCTACCTAGCCACACACACACACACACACCCACACACACACCCACACACACACACACACACACACACACTACAAGATTTCATTCTCCAAAACATCGCATGAACATAATGTATAGGCCTATATGCACTTAGAGAATTACATGGATGACAAGAAGCAAGCACCATCATGATTGGACAGAAGCAAATTATGCACACACACACATGAAATAACACGTCAATGGCAAATGATCTCTCTCTCTCTCTCTCTCTCTCTCTCTCTCTCACACACACACACACACACGCGCGCAAACACATACACACACACACACACACACACACACACACACACACACACACACACACACACACCAGCGCGCGCGCCTCTTTACTCAAGAAATTTTGATTTTATAAAACTTACCACGTATTTTCGTCGCTCATCGCAGAAAAAAATAACAATAATTATGTTTTCAATCAGTCAGGGTGGAACAGGACACAGGTAAAAACTACAAGCGATCTTGATCTCAGCTCTCACTCTTGTGGAGTGGTAAAACATGGCTTAGGTTCAAACTGTTCAGGAACTGTATTACCCGTGTGTCAGGCCACCCTTAACCTATAACGTAATCACTGCACGTCCCTTTTCTATACAGGTCGGGTAGATACATGATTCCGCAAGGCCTAGGCCTAGTTCTAATTATAATTATGCGGGGACAACAGCATGCACAAAGCTTACCTGTTATACCTAACTTTTGACTTTAGTTGATTTCGTTGGGGCTCCAGCAAAGACTTGCTTATTTCCCGGTTCAAATCAGCGTCAGTGTTCAGTTCAAAGAAAGGCTTGTAGTCTTCCAGGGATTGCACTTTCACCCCACCCCCCTCTTTCTTGCAGATGTATACGTTATGTATTGCTCTATTGTTTAATGAGTGCAACAACATTAATGCTCGAGGGAACGTTTCAACCATTTCTGTCCAGGAATCACCATCATTATCATCAATCATCATCATCATCATCATCATCATCATCATCATCATCATCATCATCATCATCATGTATATCATCACCATGTAAATGATCATCATCAATCATCATCATCATCATGTCATCAGCACCATGTCATCATTATTATGTCATCAGCTTCATCAATTATTATTATTATTATTATTATTATTATTATTATTATTATTATTATTATTATTATTATTATTATTATTATTATTATTATTGATTTGAGCTGTATTTGTGTAACAAAATCCGTGCTCACACATAGATGCTGTGATGGTTTATATAAAATGGATGCGTAGGCATATATAGAATGGTTTTGACAAAACTTTGTGTGAAAATGTATTGTGTAGACATAACATAAATTTTAAACTCGTAAAATAATTTGTATAAATATAAAAACAAATCTGTAAATAATAGTTACAATAGAAAAGCGTTTGTTAATTATAATATTTACAAACTGGGTGATGATCTTGTACTAGTGTTCTTGCATGTAGTCTGTTGTTATAAAACTGTTGTTCTATGGCATATGAAAACAATGGTATTGCTATACAGGGTGTTCCAAAAGTCTTGGGCACATTTTGACATTGAATATTTCCGAAACTATTAAGGATATAAAAACGCTTCTGGTAAATTCAGAAAGCTTGTAATCTCAATTTTTACATGGAATGTTCAAAGATGTTCAATGTGAGCACCATTGGTCACACGACACACATCAAGCCGATAGTCAAATTCTTGCCAAACGCGTCCCTGCATTTTCTGATTGAGTGAAAGCCATTAATGAGTCTGAAAAGAAATTAAAAAAAATCAACAGCTTTACAAAAAAGTTAATGTAATTAGCTTTAAAATGGCACAACTTTTATCTTACTACCATTCATAGTAATTGAGATATGGGGACTTCAAATGTGACCAAGACTTTTGGAACACCCTGTATAATGTATTTTCTAAAGACATAATTGATTGTACAATATATTTTTAAAAGGTGTCATTATTATCACATGTATGTTTTATAGCTATGTTGAATTTAATTTACAAATCGCGTACCATGTCTTAAATGCAACTTAAGTGTAAGACAAGAGAAGGTCTATTCCTACATAACTGTTCTTATTTCTATTACGTTCAGTAGTCTCGTCACGCATTATGAGCCTAAACCCTACGATTCTAGTTGACACACTGGATTTTCCCTTTATTAGTCAACTAAAAAAAGCATGTTTCTTCTTTCAGTTTCTTTCTCTGATTTGACTTCCTCTGGCCGACATGTTGACAAATTATGTCAGCCCGTTGTCGGCCCGTAGCACATTTATTTTATTTTGTTTTTAATCTTCGATTACTGATAAGTAACTTTATTAAAGCGATGATTATAAAGGAACAGAATTAATCCATAACCAAATTAACAAACATTATGATAAATTTAGTTTAAAAATTTTTAGTTTTCTGTAAAAAAAAAGTATGAAATCGGCAAATAAATAATATATTAAATAAACTGATCAACCACTACGTAAAAATAATTAAAGGATAAAGTAGTCTACATTATGGAAAAAAAATCAACACAACATCTATGCGTGAGCACGGATTTTGTTCCACAAACACAGCTCAAATCAATAATAATAATAATAGTAATAATAATTTTTTTTAAATTTATTTTTAATCTCCAACATGTGTAATACATTATCTTAAAAATTTTCAATCTGAATAAATTTACATGTCAAATCATTTTTTGATGATACAATGGAACACACACACACCAGTATGCATATATTTTAAACATTCTGCAGATAAATCAATACCACACACTCACACATTTACGCACATTTAAACTAAGAGAGAGAGAGAGAGAGAGAGAGAGAGAGAGAGAGAGAGAGAGAGAGAGAGAGAGAGAGATGGAGAGAGAGAGAGAGAGAGAGAACGAGAGAGAGAGAGCGAGAGAGGGAGGTTTTGATAGCTGGGGTGCCCTGCAGCTTCACTTCACGCATGCAGCGTTGTGTGGCGTCTGCAACGTCGTACATGATTTTACATTTGACATGTCCATTTCACAACGTAATAAACAGATACCTTTAAAGGCTTAAACTTACATACATATCTCAAACGTACAGCAGCACAAATGAAGAAAAAGAAAAAAAAAGAATATATTACATCTTTTGAAAACATAATTAAAATATGCTGTCAAGAGAACGTAATAATAATAATAATAATAATAATAATAATAATAATAATAATAATAATAATAATAATAATAATAATAATAATAATAATATAAAACAACAACAACAACAACAACAATAAAAAAAATAATTATAATATAAAACAACAACATCAACAATAAAAATAATAATAATAATAATAATAATAATAATAATAATAATAATAATAATAATAATAATAATAATAATAATAATAATAATAATAATAAAAATTATTATAGTAATAATAATAATAATAATAATAATAATAATAATAATAATAATAATAATAATAATAATAATAATAATAAGAATATTCATGTGACAAGTCCGCCATTTTATGTCTGAATGTGCTGATCTGGTTGATGAAAGAGAAAGATAGCAAAGATTTATAGTCTTTGAAGATAGTTTGGTTCGATACCTTTTAATGAGATTTTTAAAGTATGCAATAGTAAACAACTGTTTCAATTCTTACATGATGTTGGCTTTGTTTTATCGCATATAGAACATATCATCTTGTTTATATTCTTGGTTAAATTTTATAAGTAAGACTGGTTTTATTTACATCTTTTATCACATTTAAATGTTAGCAGTTTAGTCTGATTTTGCCTAGTTTTTTTAGTGGTCCTGATTCGGCCCTATAAAAACTAAATATTAATCTGTCTACCTGGGAGCAGGGTTGATAGTCTTTACTTTTTTTTAAAGAAATAACTTTTCTTTAATGTGGGTAAAACGTTAAAAAAAATAAATGTTCTTTAATTTTTTTTGCCAACTGTTGTTTTTCCTATTTGTATTATTGCAGACCTGTGGCTGTACAGGAGAATGATTATATTAAAAATTACTTCTCCCTGTGTTTATTTTAGCCATTTGGTTATCTATATTATATTATAGATAACCAAAGGGAGACGCATCACAGGTATAGGTGCTCGCGTGTCCAGATATAAGCGTCTGTGTACCAGACCTTTCCGGAAACTTCGGTAGATAATAAACAAGTAATTTGTCGCAAGAGGATCAGTTTAACCCAGCACTACGACTTCTCGTCTTAAATAGTTCAGCCTGTCAGCCTTTGTAAATTAAAGTCGATGTACAGCAGACGACGCAAGTCAAATGTGGGCTAAGCATGTGCACGCTAACGCTGGCTCAGGTAGGCAGTGACCTCATTCAGCTGGCGTAGGGCTAGAGACACCCGACAGAGGGCGCCTCTTGTAGTCTAATCTTTCTTTGTCTGAACCGCACGCAAGAAGGAGCTAAGCTCTGAAAGATCTCTCTAACTGAAGACTAAAGCAGGGACTGGTGAAATTCAATTCAACCTAGTTAGCCACAGCCTGAATTGTCAAAAAGGTAAATGATCTATCTTTTGTTTCAATGCGCTTTGTTGATATTATTGCTGTATTATGTTTGTGAAGTTTTGCCATGTTTAGAATCGTGAATGTTAGTCAAACTTTGCTGGACCACGTGGCGGACACGCGACCGGTTTCGTCACCATGAAGTATCCCCTACAGACCCACTGTTGTTTCACCTATGTGTATTATTGCAGACCAGTGGCCGTACCGGGTAATATGTGTATTGTTAATTACTTCTTCATGTGTTTAGTTTAGCCATGATGTGTATATGTATAGGAATTAGAGTGGAGTTTACAGTGGACCACGGACATAGAAGATTGTTCTGGTACAGAGGCTTGACACCACCTCCAGAGCCTATGGAATGGAAATAAGTGCAGAGAAGACCAAAATGATGACCAACAACACCAATGGCATCAACACGGACATCAAAGTCCAAGGCCAATCCCTCAACACAGTGCATTGCTTCAAATATTTAGGAGCCATTGTATCAGACAATGGGTTTAAACAGGAAGTCCTCTCCAGGATCGCACAAACAACTGCTGCCCTGACAAGGTTGAAGCCCATTTGGAAAGACAGGACCATCAGTCTACATTCCAAAGACTGCTGCGCTCCCTTGTCATCTCCATCTTCCTATATGGTTGCGAAGCTTGGACCCTCACAGCAGATCTCCAACGAAGAATACAAAGCATGGAGATGAGGTGCTAAAGCATGGAGATGAGGTGCTACAGAAGACTTCTGGACATTTCCTATACCCAACACATCATCAACGACGAAGTCCGACAGACCATCATACAAGCCATTGGACAACACGATGACCTGCTCACAGTGATGAAGAAACGGAAACTCCGATGGTATGGCCACGTCACCAGATCATCAGGCCTTGCAAAGACTATTCTGCAAGGCACAGTGCAAGGAGGTAGAAGAAGAGGGAGACCGAAAAAGAGGTGGGAGGACAACATTCGAGAATGGACTGGTTTGACACTGAGCGAAGCCATGAGGGCTGCTGATGACAAAGAAAGATGGAGTATGCTGGTTAAACGATCATCTGTGGTGCCCCTACGACCTTCGGGTTACGGGACAGGATATATAGGGGGGTCCGGGGGCATGCCCCCCCCGGAATTTTTTTTTTCAAGGATGCAAAATGGTGCAATCTGGTGCTATCTGAACCTTTAAAAAGCCATTTGTGATGGTCTGGGACTTTGAGCTTTTTTAACAGTTGAACTGACAAACTCTGAGGTACAAAAATTATCCTCTGCACCTCCCTTAAAAAACAACAACAACAACACACACACACACACACACACACCCACACACACACACACACACACACACGCACAAACATTTATTTATCAGCAGAGATGTTTTGTTTACTATTATTATTCACTACTTTTTGTCGATCGCTACCGGTATAAAGCTTTACCTTGTAGTTTATGAACATCACCGCCCTGCTTTCACTTTCAGTCTTGCTGCACTAGGTTCTCCGGCATTAGTACCATTTGTGAATTGTATCTGCTGGCAAAACAGTTCACTGCCTCTTTGAAGTCAATACCAACATCCCTGTGCACTTTCAGTAAAGCAAGTCCATTGAGCCTCTGTTGCCCCATTGTAGAGCGCAGGTAGTTTTTCAGGTTGCGCAACTGACTGTTTGAACGCTCACACTCGGCAGTAGTGACAGGCAGGGTGCAAAGGTTCTTTAGCAAGATGAACAGATTGAGATAAAAATCCCCGTCACAATGTTTCAGTGCTTCTGATGCCGTGGATGGGATGATAGCTGTCGCATTCTCAGCAGCACTTCGCCATTTGCAAACCCACCGTTGGTATTCTGCATCAAGGGTAGGTTGTCTGGTAGGTCAGACTCCCACAACATTGCCAGTACAGTGTCTTCACCCCTTCTTGAACCTGCATGAAACCATCCTGGTTGTCTATTAAAGTGCTTGGCACCAGACAGAGACCATCAACTTGCTAGGTCAGCATTTTTGAACCTCGAGTCCAATTCGGTTGACAGGTGTTCCAAGAAAGGAATGGCAATGCTAATCTTGAAATATTCTTCTGGAGTGGCCGCAGGTTGGTTGTCACGGAGAGTCTGTCGGGATGCTTGACGAGGAACAATAACATCAGTTGTCAAAGCATTTGCCATTTTGCTGACTTCACCAAACCAGGCAACGAATTATAGTTCATAATTATCAACTTAGCATCTTAATTAATATTTCTAAAAAGTCGTTTTTGGGGGATTAGGGCAGTATCAAGGTGAAGGTGCTGGAAGAGGCTTGCGGACAGAACAGGAAAATATGGCTGCATTTACTAATTTAGGCTTAGGGGTTGGGTTACTTGGTCGTTTCAACGGGAAAACGCTTTGGACGTTTCAACGGATCCCTTGAAATGGATTTCCGTTGAATTGTCTATAAATAACTATTTGTACCTTGGACCAAAAGTGAATAAAAACTGCAATATTTTAAAAAACATTTAAAAAAATTAAACCTCTTTCCATAAAACAAAATTTTTTTTTTTTTTTTAGTTTGGAGGGGGGGTGTTTCGGAACCCAGGTAACCCCCCCCCCCCCCCCTGGATCCGGCCCTGCGTTCTATGGTGTTGATCTTGTCCGCTGTGTAGGGATCCCACACGGGGCTTGCGTATTCCAAGATGGGTCTGACTAGCGCTTGGTAGGCTGCCTGTTTCAGTTTGATGTTGGACGTTGGATGTTGAAAAAAGGAAATTACGGGAAAAGCGCAAATGTCTACGGGATGCGAACTTGTTTTTTCCAACCTAGTTCCAGTCACTTTCCCGAAAAAGGCAACTACCGAAGTCGAACGAAGCTCTCCGAGTCGAGCGGAGCTATCCGATGTTTTACGAACGAATGCTGGCAGGACTACGTGAAACCACAGGCTGGGAATTCTCGTCTTTCGTAGGCCTCAATTACATACTATACTACGTACGTATTAAGGAGTTTACAAAGACAAAAGGAAAGACTTCAGAGCCTGTGGTGAAACATCCATGCATAAAAATAGCCGCTGATCTAATTCTATTTCGATCTGCACAGCTTCAAGCTCAAGTCGAGATTTGCATTTTGAAGCAGTTAGTATTATTATTATTATTATTTTATGATGAATAATATACTGACACAATTAGTAATAAGGAGTAAAAGTAATACATAACACATAAAGCACACATACAACGATTTCACATCTATATCAACAATAAAACCATGACAAAACTTCAAAGCGCTATGGATACGTTGATGTCTCTTCAACACAACAATTAAGGCAAAGCAAGTTTATAATGGTCTCAAAAAACAGTGACATTTTTATTACAAGCACCAAAGCAATTATTTATTTAACTAATATTATCCTTTTTAACTGATACAGTACATTTGTTATATGTATTTCAATGATATGTATTTTAATGAGAAACACGTATTAAAAAAATGTTGCGTGGCGGGCGGAAATTTCTATAAATCATCTGAAAACTTTGGTAAATCTATAAGAAAAAATAACCAGTAACACTATCTGAATATTTCGAGTTACACCCAACTTCAGCAAAAACAAACAAAACGTCACTGACCATATTTACACCATTGAGCACGCACAGCAGCACACTATTCTTTTCTTTTTTTTTTCTTAAAGTAGGAATAATAATAATAATAATAATAATAATAATAATAATAATAATAATAATAATAATAATAATAATAATAATAATAATAATAATAAAAAGAATAATAATAATAATAATAATAATAATAATAATAATAATAATAATAATAATAATAATAATAATAATAATAATAACACACAAACAAAACAAATAAATAAATTAAAGATTTAACTAAATAACTATACTACTACTACTACTACTACTACTTGCGAAGTTGTGGTCTCGATTTTGTGGTCCTGATTCGGCTCTTTGCAGTCCGCTGGACCCTGTAAGCAAAATGAATAACTAACTATTATGTAACTCTGATCTCGAGTTATTTTAAAAAAAATTCGCTTAGCCTACTCGTCCTTCTCCGGAAATTTCAAGATTAGAATATTATAAAGTATAGGCCTAAATATTATTAATTAGAATAGATATAGTTTATACATTTATTTACGTATAAAACAAACAATACAGGTCTAATAATTATATTCAGCTAGTGAGCTTCTTCGCTGCGCGGAGACTGACTTATAATATAATAATGTAGATTAAGCCTATGTATACAGTGCCTACTTGGTTCTAGGCAGGAAATGGGCAATGCTATTATTAGCCTTTACTGCTGAGAACTAACAAAATGCAAATCAAGGAACGCAATTATTAAATATGGTCGATAATAATTGTGCTCATATTATGCTCATATTAACAAAGTATACCGTTGCGAAATGCTAAATCTGTGTAAATCGAACAGATTTAGAAGCAACAGCGATCATTTTTAATGTCAGCTAGTCGTAGTCATGCAAGCATCATTTCGTAACACATCGGAGAGTTTCGTTCGACTTCGGTGATTGCCTTTTTGGGCGAATGACTGGAACTAGGTTGGAAAAAACAAGTTTGCCTACGGGATGAAGAGGATTGTGATGGGTTACGGGAAGACCCCAAAATCAGTAACATAGACTGCACGATGTTTCTCTACAAGAGTGCCCTATTTCCGTCTTACTCGGGTAGTCAAGCTGCGCTATTTTCGGGAATTACCGTTGGAGGGTCACCATTATAATGTATCAAACATTGAATACAGCGTTTAGCCGTCCTCAATATGCGAAAGTGTCCGGGGACGTTAATCTTCACAATGCGCATTGTGTTGGGAAACGCGCTCTGGTGTGGCGGTCTCGGATACTATCAGATCACAGGCGCTTGTATCTGGACACGAGAGCGCCTATGCCTGTGACGCGCCTCCCTTTGGTATTATAGATAACCAAAGGGAGACGCGTCACAGGCATAGGCGCTCGCGTGTCCAGATACAAGCGCCTGTGATCTGATAGGGTCGATCTAAGATGGGGGTGATCGAAGTTGTGCGCATGCGCGGTAGCAGACGATTAGCCTACGTCACTTCCCCCACGCTGAGATAGGGTAACCCTCATTCGATCCACGAAATTCGAATAGTTAACATCGTGCGCTCGCATTTCATTTTGCACGTGGAAGATTTAAGAATGAAAGAAGTCTCCGACCACCTCTCTCGCTTTGCCGTAGAAATGAACCAGCTGATCGTATACTTGTCGACTGGATTTTACAGCAAGGGAAGTTCAAAAGCAGACAAGAAGAAAACATTCCGTCAGTCGAAGACCCATGTGGCATGTATTGGAAAGTAAGTTTTTCACAACAAATTGAACAATCATGAGAGTGTACAACATCAGCATAGGGGTTAGAGCAATCTACAACCTGTTATAGCCCCCATTGCTGTAAACCACAATGACAAAAGTTGTTAGTTTCCTTTCATTTAAATAAGGAATGAACTTCATTTTCTTGTTGGGGATACTGAATTAGTGAATATGGTATGAAATGCTAGTTTTGCTTTTAGTAGGGAGTTGTCCGAGTAACTTCACTTCAGGGGCTAGATGTTGTTGTTTGTAGATTATAGTCACACGACACTTATAGGTGACTACTGGACCGATTTATACTGACACCAGCGGGCCAGTTGTTGGTAAAGGGGAAAATAATATGTTCACACGTTGACCAATACGGGATTCGAACCAGCGACCTTTCGGTTACTAGCAAGACGCTCTTACCAACTGAGCTACCCGGAGGGGCTAGAACAGGTATACGCTGTGTGTCTGTTTTGGTATGCATTTTGCTAGCTGCATCCTTTGCACATTATCTATAAGAACTCTTTCTTATTTCTTGCTTAAGACTAAGTACTCTAGTCTCTAAGTACAACTTGTACAAAATCTGATTGGAGCCCTTTTCCCACATGCCACATTTTGTGCTGTTGTACTTATGATTTTATGTTTCAAATTGTGTTTACATCTGGAATACTAACCATCCCATTAATGTTAAATCTGTTCTGCATTATTTACAGATGGCACATTGTTCTACATTGTGGGTGGTAAAAAAAGGGAAGTTGTCACTTCTAGACAACAGATCATGGAAGTCCTGCATGCCAACCACTCGCATGCCATGGGTGGACACAGTGGAATCAATGCCACCCTGAAGAAGATCTCTCAAGGATTTTGGTGGCACGGAATGAAAAAAGATGTACAGGAGTATGTAAGTGCACTGCTGCTATTTCTTTGCTAGTTTTGATTCTCAAACAATTAACATGTGACAGCAGACATGTATGTTGTTCGGTTCTGCTATTCATAAGAATAGTATGTGCTCTGCCTACTTGGTGAAAAAACTATTGTTTTTTTTTTTTTTTTTTTTTTCCACTTGTGATTAAAGAACCTGCATGTTCATTATGTGTAATGCCAGCTTGAGCTTGGCTGTCTGAAGCTGTATGGATGTTTATCAATGTGTTATAAGGTCCATTAAAATGAACTCAGCAAAACACATAATATAAAATATACACTAAAATGATTATACTTTCATTTTGTCATGTGTACTTTTTATAATCTCAGCTTTACATGCTTAGTACTAGTAGCTTGTCAGGTCAGGTAATAACAACAGTATGAATTACCAGATGCCATTGTTTTGTGGCTAAGATTGCATGCTTTTACCAGAGTCTAGGGTTTGAATCCCACATGGTCGATTGATCCGAGTTGGCCCCTTACTCAGGTTTATAATATGGTGGCTACTCGACCAACTGGTAGACTTGGTGTCGGTCACTATCAGTGTACTGTGACTGGCTTGCACACTGCTGTGATCCTTTCGTGGCAGCACATATACATGTCAAAAAAAAAAGTTCGAGTTGAGTAAAATGTCTGACTTGGTGTACTCTAAAGCATTGAACAAGAAACCTGTTTGTTTACTACAAATAATATAGCCTGAAATCTATCACTTTTGTGCGTTTGAACTGTATTCCTAATCAATTCCGAGTCTTAAGTTATACCAGAAACAACATTAAAACAGATTGTAAATGCGGTTGTATTACAACTTTTTATTTAACCTTTAAAACCATGTCAGTATTTAAAATAAACGTTTAAAGCATCATTACTGCAATACTTGAATTTTTCGGTGTTTTAATTTCACAATTCCACATGCTAAAATTAGTACATTAAACTTACTACTAAATAAACTCCCTTTAAAAGAACTGCAGGTCCCACTGAAATAAAAAAAAAAAGCTATTTAATGACTCTACTCTGTGCGTGCATATTATACACATTAGGTGGGATTTTATTTTGTTATTTTGAAGTGATGTTAATGAATGATATTCCTTTTTATTGCCATCAGATCTCAAGTTGCCTACCTTGCCAGGGTTATGACAAATTGAAGACTCAGGCACCAGAGCTTAAGCCTATCAAGGTTACAGAGCCCTTGGAGTTGGTGGGCATGGATTTGATAAGTGGGTTTTGTGAGTTACCAAATAGTTTGTTTTATTTTGTCCTTTAAAAAAAATATTATTTACGAACTAGTAGTATCATTAGACAACGTTTAAGAGCTGTGTTGACCATTTCAGTTGTTAACTTGTGGTTGCATTCTTAGACTTTGTGCAATCAACCACCATCCATTGAAATCCCGCAACAGGAAAAGTCAGCCACAGATCTCATTGCAATAAATATAATTTATTCTGAATGTTAAAAGCTTATTATATTATAATAAGCTTTTAACATTCAGACAACCTCATTAATGTATTTCTCTTTGAAAAAAATTTGCCTTGTGTAGGGCTATGTATGTGGTTTCTTAATAAATTAATAATAATTACAACGAATGCTTTTCTTATAAATAGTTAGAACTCCGCAGCTAAGATCTCACACTGCAACAAATGCCTCGACTGTGACTGCAACATGCCTTTGCACAAGTTGACCCATGTTGAGCGAGAAAATTGTTGCAGCTGCAATTGGTGCACATCGCAATTATTGAGTATGATTGGGTCTTTAGATTGATGCAATTGTAATAATTAGCTTCTTTTAATTGATACCAAAAAATATATAAACGTAAGAAAAAGGTGGAACTTATTTTAAAAAATTTTACAGTGCCAATTTAAAGACCGCCTAATCATAACTAATGAAGAGTGCGCACGCCTTCAGTTGTGTTTGTTTAGTTCAGCCATTTACTACCACTGACTATCAGACATCGCAATGTGTGATTGTGGCTACTTTAGGCTGACGTTTAGACTAACAATTACCAAACACATAGCAAGGTGGAGAGACATGAGGTCTGTTCCGATACACGCTAGGAAATTAGGTAACACTAGCAAAGCGAGGGACTTGAGAAGCTACCTAGCCTTTCCTCATGAGATTTTCTTCTTTCCCTCGCTGTAATTGTAATTCTTCTGTTAGAGATGAATAAAATTGTCTTATCTTATTCTTTTAGAGCTAATTGCCTCATAGTTTTTATTTAAAAACTGTGTTATTAGGTTGGCACATATTGATGTAGTCGGTGGCTGCGTGTCTGTCTTCTGATAAGTCCATGTGCTAAATTTTCTGACTCGTGGGTGTCCCCTTATTGCGTAGCTGCCAACCATCCCGGAAAATCCGGGAATATCCCGTTTTTAGCTGCTACTCCCGTTTATCCCGGAACGCATTTAAACATCCCGTTTTTCTTTTTTTTTTTCGAATTTTGAGTTTTCTTCCCCCCTCTCTCTCTTTCCTAGACGAGATTCTTAAAACTTAAAGCAAAGCCGAGTGAAACTGAAAGTATAGTTTTAAAACCGGAAGTCAGTGTTGATGCATTCTGTGCGGGACTTTAACCTTTTTTCCCCCGCTTTTTGTTAGCCTACTAGGTTTGTGTTGTGCGATTAGACCTATCGGTGTGATGGCTTCTGAAAAAAATAAAGACCTGCCGAAAAAGCCAAAATTGAAAACCACGTTTTCTGAAACATACAGAAAAGACTTTGATGTCATCGAAAGTTGCACAGATGATCCGTATAGTGCATTTTGCAAAGTGTGCCGATGCACCATAAACTTCGACTATGAAGGCCGATTAGCAATATTATTGTTTGTCATGAGAAGACTGAGAAACATAAGAAAAACCAACAGCTTACAACTGCAAACTAGATCTAGACTAACATTGCAAAAAGTGTATTCTGTATGTGGTACTAGCTTCTAAAACAGACATTATTACACACAGCTAAACTTTTCTTTTTAAAAGATTGACATAAATTTACAGTATTTCTTTATTATGTCTTAATATAGAGAGAGACTACATAATAAGGGTATACTAGCTTCAAATGACATTATTAATATTACTACACTACAATGTGGACTCTTTAAGGTACTAGCTTCAAGTTCAAAACATTATTACAGCTAAATTTAATGAAAATGCTTCACTTTATTATTTTATGTAGCCTCTTTAACAAAGGCACTATCCTAGAAACATGCTTCTTTATCATTTGCTTTTGTATGAACATGTCATGCCTGCCTTTTTTGTAATTAAACACACGCTCAAAAAGCTACTGAACTTTTTATCTGACTCTACCATGTATTTTCTGTCTTCAGTGTGTCCACCATCCTAAAATAGTGAAAGATTGAAAGTAGATTGAACATAAAACAGTGTGAAATTGTATGCTCCCATAGCGCCAGATTGCACCATTTTGCTTTATTTTTTAACCCCCCCTAGCTGTTTCAGGCGCGCTATGCGCGCCCTCAATAGATTTCTGTTTTCATTTCCAGAGAGTTGGCAGCTATGTTATTGTTACTGACTATGACACTTTTATTCTAGGCCCATTTCCTGTGACTCAGTCGGACAACCATTATGTACTAACAATGACGGACTACTTTACCAAATGGGTTGAACTGTTCCCTCTCAAGTCAAAGGAAGCAAAGGGAGTATGTGGGGCAATCAAAACTTTTGTTTGTCGGTGAGTCATTTTTTGTTGGTGGTGGTTTTTCACCTTTTGTTTGTTTGTTTTTGGTCAGTATAAGTATTATGCACCTCCTTTCTTTTTATTTTATATCTTACCCTTTAGAAAACTTCTTTGTGTAACCAAAGTCATGTCTGATCGGGTTGTGGCCTAATTCGACGTATTACACTTTTTTTTGCACTAGTTTATATTGGCTAAACCTTTTAAGATAGTTGTAACTCTGTGTCCATGTGACAATGTTTTCTGCTGGAATTATGTACAGTATTTTTTGTTCTATTTTGCATTAATTAATTTGCATCCATTTTGTGTATAAAATAAGACTGCATGTCAGTATTTTGTGGTGAAGTTGAGCTTCTTTCTTTTAGAGTGATAATTTTTTTTCTTTTTTGTATCTAGATTGGGGGTACCAAAACGCCTTTTGAGTGACCAAGGCAGAGAGTTTGTCAATGATGTAAGCTATGTTGACCATTTGTTTCTTTCATTTAAGATTTGTCATCTTAAACAGTCTTTCAAACAAGCGTCTTCGTAATTATTTGTGTAGATTACTTGTCTGGTGTTGCACGAACCAAATGTTCGGTGTAATTTTTTAAAGTTATAATTTAGTTAAATCAAATATATTTTACCTTTTTTAAAAGCAAACTGTTTTCTCTGCCTTTACAGTTAAACAAAAAGATGTGTCAGCACTTTGGAATTTGTCGCTCAGTAACATCGGCATACCATCCACAGTGCAGCGGGTTGGTTGAAAGGACAAACTCAACAGTAAAAACACGCCTGAGCAAACTGGCACAGCAGCATGGTGAGGATTGGGACCGGTTTCTGGATGAAGTGGCGTTTTCCATCAGAATCCAGGAACAGAAGTCAACCAAGTACTCTCCTTTCTTTTTGATGTTTGGCCGCCACCGGAGGCAGATATTCCAGGTATGTAGATTTATTTATTTTTAAGTATTATTTTTAATTTTGTCTCCATTGAAGCCATTTGTAAATTATGCAATTTAAGTTGTGTCAGTTGTGATGTTGGTTTATACCTTGAGTCTGATGCAGCTGAAGTGGATTCCATCAGAATATTTTTTGTGTATTCCTTGGTCACAGATGGGGATCTAACCAGTATGTTATAAATACATAGGAAGCAAGTAAACTGTGAACTGAGTAAAAAGCTGTGCATTATAAGGCTAAACACTTTCACGTTCATTACTTTCTGTATTTACTACAGGTGTAGGACTGCATTCACACCCGTTTTCGAGTTCAAATCTCAATTAACTTTAGATTATTAAAGTCCCTGGCAATACTTTCAGTTTTAAAGGGCTTGATGGGGAAAATGACATTTCTAGGCTTCAGGTGGGTACATGAAGGTTGAGGGCATCGTATGTAAATTTGCTGATGCAAAGAGCTGAAAAGTTAACATACTGTAATACATCTTAATTGTTCATCTTATATGATAAGAGTTATAAACATTGTTAAATTTGTATCTGCAATTTTTCCAGGTTTAACTACTCCATTTATGTTTTCTATACTTTATTTTCTGGCTTTCATATGACCCTGACAAATTTGTTGGACCTCCAGTCACTGGCAACAAGAACAAGAACAAGAACTTTGGAAGTTTATATTATTTAGTCTTATCTCATGATTATATAATTTTATTCTGATGCTTAGATGGATGCTGCTCCCGAATCCGCAGACAGCCTTCCTGTGATAACGGACTCTGATCATGAGGCCCGAAAGACTGTTATAGAGGATCACATGACAGCTACCTTTGAAAAAGTATGGTTTCTTTGTAAAAAAATTTTCCATTGTTTAAAATATGTAACAGTATTTTTTTTTAATTCCTGAATTTTTTTAAAGTCATGTTCACATCCCAGTTGCTGCAGCTACAATACAAGGATGAACTTATAATAAATTAATAATAATATGATTTTAAAAAATGCATATTGTGTATAGTGCAGCTGAACTGACTCACATGTTAACATGACCCTTTCAAGATTTGTTAAAGGAATCATTGGCACAGTGGTAGATGATATTGTTAGTTAAAAACATTTTTCATTATGATCCACTTGGTAACATTGGTGAGGCTTCTTTAGTAGTATGTTTTTGTTGTTTGTTTTTTGTTTTCTGTTGTTTTTTTAATTTATTATTTTACAATGTTTGTTGCAGGTGCAAAGCAACCAAGCAGAGGCACATGACACACAGGCTGCTGAATTCAGAAAACATGCAATAAATCGTTTGACCTTAAAGTTGGTGATGAGGTTTTCAGAAGGAATATGCGGGACACATGAAGATAGGGTGGGAAATTCAACCTTCTGTGGGCATGACCCTACAGGTATGGTTTTTATACAAAAAATTATTGTTTTTACTGTTCAGATTTGTTAATCTTTTAAAGGGACCAAGCTCTCTAAAAAAATTAACTGTACGTTTTGAGCATTTTACAGCTTAACAATAAAATAAAAACTAAGTGTTTAAGCCTTCAAACATGCTTTTCAGTAAATCCTACGAAGCGAAATAAAAATTGTGACAAACACTAGTATGTGTTATCTATATTTAATTTTCTTTTAAGTCACATTGTGACTAATCAGTTCGCACAAAGGCTGCGATAAGTGTCTAAAAGTTTAAATGACGTCTTACGCTGATTAAAAATTTTTTTTTTAAAACCCAGATTATGTGAGTCGCTTGCTAACGTGGGACGATAGTCGCAAGTGTTACCAAGTAATAATACACAGATTCAGCAGAAATAGATAAAGAATAGTAAATTAATGCATGTCACAGGGCAGTCTGTGGTGAAAGAGCAGAAGGGGTTGGGGGTGTGTAATTGCAAGTTGCGATGTGTTTGATTGCGATAGCCGAAAGCGTGCGAAGCGTGGCATAGCAGTGCGCAGTGGTTAGGGCATTAGGAAAAGTACTCACTTCTTGGCAGGACGGTTTTGAGGGAGCTACAGGAGAGACGTATTGTCTAGTGCTATGTGTTTTCTGTGGTGTAGGTAGACGGTTATCGACGAATTATGTTAACCAGTCTGGAAAAATACTAGTTGAAAAGGTTGCTGGTTTCTTTGGTGGGAGTGCTCAGAGTGGAGTATTGTTATAGAAAAGCAAAGTTGTAGTAGTGTGGTAGTAGCGTGAGGTAGTGTCCGCTGGAGAAACTACGCATTACGGATTTACCCTACACAGAGTTTACTCGTAGGAGTGGTGGAAAGGGCTACGGGTAGCAACTACATTTCGAACCGGCTGGGTTCGACATCGACCGATTGGGTTAGACGTCGTTCGACGTTGTGCGACGTCTTTCGAACGCATGCGATCAAGTGGATCGACCGTCATCATCATCGCCATCTTTGTTGTCTGTGGTGTCATCATTGTGTCCTCACAACCTCACCATCGTCTACATCGTCATCTTCCTTCAACCCCACACAGTTGTTCTACAGCGAGCTTTGAGTTTTGACCCCTGACCCTGCCTATAAGCCAAATAGCTTGGTGCACAGGCATGCCAGCCGCCTGCCGTTGACTGATAGCAGGCAGAGTAATGGAGCTGTGCATAAGCATTCCACTCTCTGTATTGTGTGAGTAAAGACTGGGTTGGTCTTTGGCCCTTTCTGCATGCTCTGCCAGGAAAGAATAAAAATTTATTTATTTAATCGTTCTTATATAGCGCTTTTCCAGCTCAAGAGCTGCTCAAGGCGCTGGCTGATACAGGATCTAACTCAAGCCGCCCGAGACGCCCACCCGCAGCCTTTGAGCGCATGGTCTGACGCACGGACAACTGAGCACAATCCTGGGCAGCCAGGGATGGGGGAGAAGGACCTAGGTGCATGCTGAGTGTTTTCTTGTCACCGGCACTCACCCGTCTAGGACATGAGCGTCAGGATCTTTAAAGTCCGTTATAATGGAATGTATGCGACACAGACTAGACCTCGGTTTATACTCTCATCCGAAGGAGTAGGAAAACAGGAGTAAAGTGTCTTTCCCAGGGACACAACACAATGGCCCGGCCAGGGCTCGAACCCGGGACCTTCCGATCCGCAAGCCGAAGCACTACCATTAGACCACAGTGCCTCCTTAAAATCAGCATACTGTGTTAGACTATCATGCACATGCCAAGTTTACTGTAGTGTATGCAAGTGTGAAAACATGTTGACCTAAAACTACAAGGGCTGACAGGAAATATATATTATGCTGCATTTAAATATGAGACCCAAAAATGTACTTGTGGAGAGAAAGAGAGAGAGAGAGAGAAAGAAAGAAAGAGAGAGAGAGAGAGAGAGAGAGAGAGAGAGAGTTGTGCAATTGAAAATTAAAAGAAAACAATACTCAAACAAACTTACAAAGATACAATCACAGTGTTAGCTGCATGTGAACGAATGAAATAAATGAGCCTACCTGAACTTGAGTGTCTGTCCTCTGCCAAACTTGTAAAGTATCCCAAGTATCCATTTAATGCACAGAACAAAATTATCCAGCAGTGCTAACAATGATCAAGTGTCTTAACTTTTGTAGAAGTTATGTGAACAAATTATATTAATATTACATTAGTGCATTACATTTTATGCAGTTTGCACAAGTTATTAAAAGACATTGTTTAGGTTAACACGAACATTTATTGTTGTCCACAGCCAGGTTTCAATGAAGCAGAATCAACATTTGACAGAACTGATGATGTACATTGAGTTACTTTTTGGCACTATGCACAATGCACTCTTTCAAGTTTCAACTAGTAATCTGAATCAAGCAAGACATCAACATGTTATTTCCTCCAATAGTACATTTGTTCAGAGCTTCACACAGTCAATGGTGCCTGGTACTGAAACCTACACTTTTAAATTACTAATATTTTTTAGTAATAACATCTTTCACAATTAATCAGTCATTTCGTTTCTTATATTTTTCAATAGACAAACGTTTCTTACAGTGTTAATAACTTTTAAAGCACTTAAAATGCAAATGATCACAGAAATTGAAGTCAAACTTCACCAAAAATGTGTTTTTACCATTCACATTTACAGAGAAACAGTACCACAAATAACTACACAACACCACGTTCTATAGCACTTTTCTTCTTAAATACCACATCAGTCAACAAAATATAACTTTTAGTCAGTGCTTCAAACACTATAGAAACCAAGTTTTAAAAAACAATTTTCAGAAATATGCAATTCTTCTGAATAAAATAGAAAAACATAGGAAAATATTCCAAGCACAACACCAGCAATGAGCCAGTTTTACAAAGACAAAGAGCGAGCCCAGCTTTAAAAAAAGGGGAAGGGAAGGCTGGCGCCATGGCATCATTGCTAAAAGCAGGTGGCTAGGCAGATCAGATTTCATGCTGAAAGCAACTCAGAGCTCGTAAACAGAGACTAGGGTATCAGCTGTGCCCACCATTTCCGTTGGTGATTGGACACGTGGGCAGTCGGAGCCTGGCCTAGAGGTCGCGTGGAAGCTGTCCGGAGAGGTACCGCTGTGCGACGTCGACGGCGGCAGGACTGCCGTGACTGCTGTGTCACCGTCATCATCATCATCATCGCCGTCAGTGGCGGGTCGAAGCAGCGACGCCACCACGTATCGTCATCATCAGCACGTGCAACGACTACAGCCACAAGCAGGGGTGGATTACTAGCAGCGGGACTTCGTAGACCGCTACGCTGCAAGGAGGCATCAAGGACTACATCCAGTCAGGTGGGCTCATTCCATGTTGTCCTCCTCCTATGCACTTGCCCCCCCTCTTGTATTAGTACGTGCAACGGACGTTGGCTACGCACGATTCGTTATGCGGACTGGGTTGGCTAGCAACCATCGATCATCTCACTGACGAGTCATTTCATTATACCATCGATTGTTCATCATCTTTATTTTCCTTTTCATGTATAAATGTTGTATGTGTATGAGTGTGTGGCTTGAATGAATAAATAGGTTGGAAGTTGTATATATACTTGTTGTGTTTTCATCACTTCGCGTCTGTTGGAAATCGTCATCCTGTCTGGGCTGTATGAGTGTGTAAGGTGTTTGTTTGTGTCGTCTACTTGGACGGGGTCGTGGCGGTGACAATGCAGTCGTGTATAATTGGAGTACACAATAAAAATTGTTTGCGACATTTTTAGGTTAAAAGATAAAGAATCAAATCGTACGCTGTTAGCTTTCCAGATGTTTATTTTTGTGAGAACCTTTTTTTGTTCCATAAATAATACTCGACGTCGGTATGGGCTCTAATGTTGTGAAATGTCATAAGGTATTGTGTTCTTTATTGTGATATACAAATGAGCTGATAAAACGACCAAAACATTGCTGCACAGCCCTATCTTTACTGTGCACTTTATAGAGGGTTATGTTTCACCTGGCATACTGCTACTGTTAGCATTTAGTCCTGTGTTTTAATGTGCACTTTATAGAGGGTTATGTTTCACCTGGCATACTGCTACTGTTAGCATTTAGTTCTGTGTTTTACTGTGCACTTTATAGAGGGTTATGTTTCACCTGGCATACTGCTACTATTAGCATTTAGTTCTGTGTTTTACTGTGCACTTTATAGAGGGTTATGTTTCACCTGGCATACTGCTACTGTTAGCATTTAGTTCTGTGTTTTAAACTATAACCATCAAATATGACGACACTTGCTGTTTCAGGATTTTGGACATAGACAGCCATTTGAGAGTGAGGATTCAAAAGGAAGGAGACAAACCACTAGCAAGCACAGTGCCATACAGCCAGCTCAAACCAGTCGTGCATAGGAAACCAGAGGAAGTATCATTTTCTAGCAATATATCTTGTTAATAATAAAGAATCTTTTGCAGGTTCAGGTGTTCTTGTGGCTGGGCCAGGTTGTTAGGTGTCCGTGGATGAGGCTGGTGGTAGTATTCCTAAGAATGAGGCAGGTAGCAGGATTTCAGAGGAAAGGTCTGGTTGTGGTGTTCATGAGGATGTGACAGGTAGCCTGATTCGAGAGGATGAGGCTGGTTGTAGTGTTCATGAGGATGAGGCTGGCGGTAGTATTCCTGAGGATGAGACAGGTAGCAGGATTCCAGAGGATAGGTCTGGTGGTAGTGTTCATGAGGATGAGACAGGTAGCAGGGCTTCAGAGGATGAGACTGATGCAGATTGTGGTGTTTCAAAGCAGGAGGCTGTGCAGGTTGTAGGGTTCGAAAGGGTGAGACAGTTAGTGTAGCAGGGAGAAAGGCAAGTTCTACTCAAGGTAGTGGTGGCTGTTCCCAGTCGAGAGACTGTTTTATTACAGGTGTTGCACCTGCTGGACGTCGAGGAGGAGAGGCTTTGCCAGAGAAGAAAGCTTATAGAGTTCCTGCAGATCTTGTATTTATGAAGGACATCCTCCGCCGTAAACAGTGCTTCACAGATTCACATATAGATCATTTCTCTGCTATTTTGAAAGATCAGTTTCCAAGTGTTGGTGGGTTGCAAAGGTGTGCAATATTTGAGTCTAGTAACAATTTCTTGGTTGATACTCCGAAGGACAAGTTTGTTCATATATTGTTGGTTGGGGGCAATCATTGGATTACAGTTAGTAATGTTCACTGTAAGTCGCCCGCACGAGTGAAAATTTATGACTCCATTTACAGTAAGTTCCCAGCAACAGCCAGAAAGAAGGTGGTGGAGCAGGTAGCATGGTTGTTGTATTTTGACCATTACTTTTCAGTGGCTGGACGTACAACACCAAACAGGCAGCACAGCTTGTGGTGCCTTTGCTATTGCTAATGCTTATGCTCTGTGTGTAGGTATCAGTCCTGAAGAGTGCGCCTGGGATCAGTGACAGATCTGGAGTCATCTTGAAAGCTGCCTGTCTGCTGATAGGATGTCTTGTCCTCCTGTCACTGGACCCAGAATCAGCCATGGAATAAAGCATACAGAGCGGGAGCCCATTTATTGTAAATGCAGACAGCCTGCCCTGCGGAGGCATTTCATGGCACAGTGCATGGGCTGTTTGGAATGGTTTCATCGTGGGTGTGAGTTGCTTCCTTACAAGATCAATGAGAGCACTACTTTCTTCTGCCATAGATGTTCTTAGAGTCTGCATAGCATATTTCTATTTTTTATTGTAGTCATGTGGAGATTTGCTGCTGTAGGCACCCATTATTAATTGTCCTTGACATGTATTGCTCTTTGATCTTATCAGTATGCTCTTGTGAAATATGACGTATTTTATTTATACTGTGCAATAATTTGTGACCATCCACGACGGTTTCAGTTGTTTCCCACCTCTGGTTGTTTTTGAGTTCTTTGCATGTCTTGATAGTATTATTTCTGTTCTTTGACTTGGTGTAACCTCTTTTAAAATTGGACTCTTACTTCCGGAGCTATGGAATTTTAAATCCAAATCTCAAAATTGGCAATCAGTAATACGCCTGCCACTATTTTCACTCGTAGCGCAAAACAAGGTTTGGTGGGAAATGACTCAAACCATCGTGGGCGGTCACATTTATGTTGGATGTCCAACTACTAGCTTGTGTGACACCTGTTGATCTTTAATCTTATCTCTTTTGTTTTGTATAGTACTGTATTGGCAACCCTTTGTGCGCTTATATTCTAATGTGGGTCTGACCGGATATGTAGATAGCTGTAAATAGATTTTTGCTGTTCCATGTTTGTCTTTTTGTCATTTTTGTACATAGTTCTAAATAGAATTTTGCTGTTCCATTGTTGTCTTTTTGTACATAGTTGTAAATAGATCTTTGCTGTTACATTGTTCTTTTTGTCATTTTTGTACATAGTTGTAAATAGTTTTTGCTGTCCCGTCTTTTGTTGTGCCAAAGGCCATGTTTGATCAAGTGCATGTATTATTTTGTATGTAAGGACTATGTAAAGAGCTGTGAGTCTGGTCGTAAGCTGGAGTACCACGCTATATAATAATCCGTTATTATTATTAATATTATTGCATTGTGCATCAACGATTTGGGAGGTGTTCATGTTGAATGTAGATAAATGTAGTGTATGTGCATCAAAAGTTATGTGGAACTTATACCCAAATAAAGTTTTACTATTTAAGATGGGTTTGAAGGACTCTATGTTTTGCAGTCATTGTGACGAAACCAAGTTGTTTGAAATTTTTTTCTAATTGTCCTAAAATAAATAATATATGGAAAATATATACTGACTATGTATTAAGCAAACAAATTGCCATTCTTTTTTGCTGCCTTTATACTATTTTTTTTTTCGGGTTCAACACATGTTTGGATTCACTACTGTTACAGTGTCGCTTGTGAAGTCATAGCAGGTTTAGATTTAGGGTAAGCCAAGGGAATTTACACTGGCTCCTGACTGGCTTGGCAGCTGAAAAATACCTGTCCCGTCGGTTAGGTTGGGTAGTGAGCCAACCTGTGCGACAACCGCTTCCACCTGCTCCGGACGGTCGGACAGTCAGTTGTGTGGAGCCCTGTATATATAAATTTTTTGGTGCTCCGTGCATGCAACTGATGGCAAAAAAAATAAAGAAATAAAAAAATATGTGGACATTTTATCAATATGCCGTGTAATTGGTCTTACTGGCTGCACATGATCTATGTATTATAAACATTTTATTCTTTTACTTAGGACTTGTTTCATGTGCACAAAATTAGGTATTTTTAATAATTAGGCTATTTGTAACAATTTTCTTTTTATTATACATTGAAAGTTTGGTTATTAGTTGCCAGTAGTTTGCGGTTCTCAAGTTTGTTTTATTTTTTTGTTTACTTTGTAATTAAAATATTGTTGCTATTTATAAATTTGTTTACTGTTGCATATCAATATTGTTAATACAAACTATCATACTCTTTAAGTCCTATTTTCTTCCCCTCTGTTGTGTTGTGACTGGAAGTTGCACATAGTTCACAGGGGGACCGTTTTTTTTCCTCGTATCCTCCCCTCTGAGCGTTCCCTCAAAGCTGTCCAAAATGTAACAATTTCCTACCGGTTCTCATGCTTTTTCATCTTATCTTGTGCTTACCTTTTCTATCCTTTCCTTTTTTTCTCTCTTCCAGCCATTCACCTATATTTTTTTTCCACCCCCGTTGGGGTGCTGGGGGTTTCAGTATAAATAGTATCCCCACTTTCTGGAAATTTAGTGCTTTAAATTCACACTGTCGCTGTCTTTCTCGTTTGCTCTTTCTCATTCCTGCTCTGTTCTATCAATCTTCTATACTATCGTCTTCTTCGCTAGCCCAGTCTCCTACCTTTTTTCTTGAAAACTCTTCCGGGATAAGCTAGACTCCTTATTTGTGTATGAGGTCTGTTGGATCAGCTTGGGAATATTGGACGCTTTCTGCCAGGTGGTCACTAGGGCTTCCTATGATGTTATTATTTAGCAATGTAGGCATTTTATATGTATGTGTTTTGTTGATAATTTATAATGATGTTTGTATTCTATTTTGTTTTTGTAAACGGGGGTTCGATAAGTTGGGGTGAAGCCTCAGCCATCCCCTGCGTGGGATGTCTTTATTGTAAAGTGACTGGCTGGTGGAGGGCATTCAGTTTTCCCACTAGGGTTGTTTCGGCAGATCTTTTATGCGGATTGGGGGTTGTCCGGTCCTGATTTGGCTCGGAAGAGTCCGCTGGACCTAAAGCAACAATTATGTAATGTAATGTACTGTAACCCCCGTTGGGGTGCCGGGGGTTTCAGTACAAATTTATAGTATCCCCACTGTGTGTGACCTTGTAAACATGATCCGTGTGAGGTGCCATGAAGCTGTCATGTGTGTTGTATTGTCCTGTCCAACGGTCCTGATACGGCTCTATAATTTTCCCCAAACCACCTTCCCACATAGGCTTGATGGCTGCTCCCACTTGTGATCCAAAGACATTCCTATTGCACTGGCCCTATCTCAGACCATCATGATAGCAAAAGTCAATGTGCGATGTAATAAATAATAATTAATAGTATTAGCAACTATAAACAGTCTAGGATTTGAACTATACAACCTATTTCAAAGTGAAACAAGACATTACTATCGCACAAAAACGATCACCCTATTTCAGACTGGCCCTATCTGAGACCGCCACAGGTGCAGTCTCAAACAGGGCACCACAAGTCGTCTGCAGTCGCTGCTTCACAATACATCTTTAAATTAAAACAAAAATTCAAACTAAAAAAAAGGCAAAGTGTGAGGAATGGCTACAATCTCGCTTACAGGAAAATACAAAAGCATCTGACGACTTCGTTTATTTTGAATTACCTCCCTTGACAATTTTATTTTTTGTTGAGGGGTGAGGGGGAAGGTGGTTGGAGGTGTTGTGGAGTGTATTGTTTGTCGCTGATAATTTACAGTAAACATTCCTTAAAAACAATTAATATAACAAATACAAACGAAGCATTACACTGCGAACGATTTGGAACAAAGATCAATTGTTTAATTATTGTATTAGTATACTTAATTTCATTACTATGTTTTTATACGTAAATGACAAATAAACAACACTATGGACGTTAATTATTCCTCCACGGTCACTGCAAAAACAAGTCCCCCTATTCGCTAATGTGACGCGGGACTTTAATTAAATAAACGCAAATGCAAAAACGATACCTCTGCAGCCAACTTATTTAAAACATAATAATTTTGAGAAGGTCGAAACAGACCCTTATTTATCAAACCGAAAATAATTTGGCAAGTAAGGAAGGGTATTTTGATTATAACTCAGATGTACTCTCTTAAATGTACGATGTTGCTGTTATTATAGGTGTACAACACTGAGCTGAAATCTAACTGGAGCGCGCTAACCTCAAACCCAACACATTTCGCTGGCCGAGCAGACCTGATACAGCAGAGGTGCATGAAAAATTTGTCATCGCTTCAGCACTGCCTCTTGTATCTGCAAATGGAAGAATCTGGACACTGCAAAATGGGCACATTTACAAACAGAAATACTTAGCATTTAAATCTGCTTTCTTTTATTAAGTAGAATCAAAGTTTTGTTATGGCCACTTCTACTCTCGCTCCGCTCAGCAACAGAACTGGTTAGAAAACCTTTTCCCCCTTTTTTCATTTTTTTCTTTTCTGGTTGTATATTATGATATTTTTTTTATTTAAAAGGTTTATTGTTTTGGTGAAATTTATTTATCATTAAGTCATGCATTTTTCACATATCTGTATCCTTGATATCATCAAGTACCCTTTTTAACACACTTGTTTCATCATTTTTATTTAATAATAATTAATACTGTTAAAAAAAAGGAAAACAATAAAACTGTATATATAAAACTTATTTTAACAGGTTTATATGTCAGTAAACCACCTGCCAAATGTTATTGCCTTATCTTTTATAGTTTTTATTATGTGCGCATCCAAAGTAGCATACCCTTCAAAACAGCGTTTTTGCCGTTGTGACAATTTGTGATTTATGCATTTTTGGCCATACTTTAATTTACTTAAAATGTAACAGTAGAACTGTAGAGTCTGCAAAAAAATAATGTTTTTCTGTGTGATATCTGAAACACAAAACAACTGTTTTTAAGCATAAATATTGGTTATGTTTTTTTTACAGTGAGCTCTCAAAAATGCACTTTCATGCAATTTTAGTAACAATTTTTGTTGTTTTTTTCAAGATTTGCTGCCTATTTATTTAGAAACTACTTATCATTGATACCTAAGTTTTGGCATATCAGATAACCAGTACCTATAGTTTGGGAAAACATTTATTTCATTGCTCCTGCTTTTTTGTGTACAATAATGTATGGCTCCAAACTTCTAAAAATATTAGATACGTACATACGAAACGTTTTCTTCTGACTTTAAAATTATATATCTCAAGATCTACAAAAGATAGAGCCTTACTTTTTTTTCCTTGTATTATGAAGTAGAATTAGAAAAAAATATGTTTGTGACAGCCCACTCATAAACAAATTTTGGCTACCGGTACCATTTTGTAGCCTCTTTAACAAAGGCACTATCCTAGAAACATGCTTCTTTATCATTTGCTTTTGTATGAACATGTCATGCTTGCCTTTTTTTGTAATTAAACACATGCTCAAAATGCTACTGGACTTTTAATCTGACTCTCTACCATGTATTTTCTGTCTTCAGTGTGTCCACCATCCTAAAATAGTGAAAGATTGAGAGTAAAATTGAACATAAAACAGTGTGAAATTGTATGCTCCCATAGCGCCAGATTGCACCATTTTGCTTCATTGTTTAACCCCCTATCTGTTTCGGGCGCGCTGTGTGCGCCCTCAATAGATCCCTGTTTTCATTTCCAGAAAGTTGGCAGCTATGTTATTGTTACTGACTATGACACTTTTATTCTAGGCCCATTTCCTGTGACTCAGTCGGACAACCGTTATGTACTAACAATGACGGACTACTTTACCAAATGGGTTGAACTGCTGTTCCCTCTCGAGTCAAAGGAAGCAAAGGGAGTATGTGGGGCAATCAAAACTTTTGTTTGTCGGTGAGTCATTTTTTGTTGGTGGTGGTTTTTCACTTTTTGTTTGTTTGTTTTTTGGTCAGTATAAGTATTATGCACCTCCTTTCTTTTTATTTTATATCTTACCCTTTAGAAAACTTCTTTGTGTAACCAAAGTCATGTCTGATCGGGTTGTGGCCTAATTCGACGTATTACACTTTTTTTGCACTAGTTTATATTGGCTAAAGCTTTTAAGATAGTTGAAACTCTGTGTCCATGTGACGATGTTTTCTGGTTGTGCAATTATGTACAGTATTTTTTGTTCTATTTTGCATTAATTAATTTGCATCCATTTTGTGTATAAAATAAGACTGTCAGTGTTTTGTGGTGAAGTTGAGCTTCTTTCTTTTACTAGAATGATTTTTTTTCTTTTTTGTATCTAGATTGGGGGCACCAAAACGCCTTTTGAGTGACCAAGGCAGAGAGTTTGTCAATGGTGTAAGCTATGTTGACCATTTGTTTCTTTCATTTAAGATTTGTCATCTTAAACAGTCTTTCAAACAAGCGTCTTCGTAATTATTTGTGTAGATTACTTGTCTGGTGTTGCACGAATCAAATGTTTGGTGTAATTTTTTAAAGTTATAGTTTAGTTAAATCAAATATATTTTACCTTTTTTAAAAGCAAACTGTTTTCTCTGCCTTTACAGTTAAACAAAGAGGCGTGTCAGCAATTTGGAATTTGTCGCTCAGTAACATCGGCATACCATCCGCAGGGCAACTGGTTGGATGAAAGGACAAACTCAACAGTAAAAACACGCCTGAGCAAAATGTGAGGATTGGGACCGGTTTCTGGATGAAGTGGCGTTTTACATCAGAATCCAGTGGAAATTCCAGTGGAACCTGTGCGACAACCGCTTCCACCTGCTCCGGACGGTCGGACAGTCAGTTGTGTGGAGCCCTGTATATATAAATTTTTTGGTGCTCCGGACGGCATGCAACTGATGGCAAAAAAAATAAAGAAATAAAAAAATATGTGGACATTTTATCAATATGCCGTGTAATTGGTCTTACTGGCTGCACATGATCTATGTATTATAAACATTTTATTCTTTTACTTAGGACTTGTTTCATGTGCACAAAATTATGTATTTTTAATAATTAGGCTATTTGTAACAATTTTCTTTTTATTATACATTGAAAGTTTGGTTATTAGTTGCCAGTAGTTTTGGGGTTCTCAAATTTGTTTCATTTTATTGTTTACTTTGTAATTAAAATATTGTTGCTATTTATAAATTTCTTTACTGTTGCATATCAATATTGTTAATACAAACTATCATACTCTTTAAGTGCTATTTTCTTCCCCTCTGTTGTGTTGTGACTGGAAGTTGCAAATAGTTCGTTACCCCACAGGGGGGACCGTTTTTTTCTCCTCATATCCTCCTCTCTGAGCGTTCCCTCAAAGCTGTCCAAAATGTAACAATTTCCTACCGGTTCTCATGCTTTTTCGTCTTATCTTGTGCTTATGTTTTTCCATCCTTTCCTTTTTTCTCTCTTCCAGCCATTCACCTGTATTTTTTTCCAAACCCTCCTTCCTACATTGGCTTCGTGGCTCCCATTTATGCGTACTATGCCAGACCAAATGGTCTGGTAAATATGTATGATGAGGGCTTTTTAGCCCAATTTTATTGTCCTTAACTTTTTAAAAAATATAGGACGTAAAGCCTCGTTTTTCCTTCCTTCCTTACAGGTCAAGTATTTTGGAGTTGGGAGGTGTATTTTAGTTGGTGGTATGGTGGCTTTGTTCTGCCATATGGCACTAGTATTTGGCTTTTTCTGCATATTAATTATTTATGTTTAGTATTTAAGATATTTATATTTCTTTTTATACTGTTTTTTTTATATCTGGAGTTCGATAAATTAAGGTGGATACTCTGCCTCTCCAGCGCCTCCTAAATTTATGACCTTGTAAACATGATCCGTGTGAGGTGCCATGAAGCTGTCATGTGTGTTGTATTGTCCTGTCAACGGTCCTGATACGGCTCTATAATTTTCCCCAAACCACCTTCCCACATAGGCTTGATGGCTGCTCCCACTTGTGATCCAAAGACATTCCTATTGCACTGGCCCTATCTCAGACCATCATGATAGCAAAAGTCAATGTGCGATGTAATAAATAATAATTAATAGTATTAGCAACTATAAACAGTCTAGGATTTGAACTATACAACCTATTTCAAAGTGAAGCAAGACATTACTATCGCACAAAAACGATCACCCTATTTCAGACTGGCCCTATCTGAGACCGCCACAGGTGCAGTCTCAAACAGGGCACCACAAGCCGTCTGCAGTCGCTGCTTCACAATACATCTTTAAATTAAAACAAAAATATAAAACTAAAAAAAAAAAAAAGGCAAAGTGTGGCTACAATCTCGCTTACAGGAAAATACAAAAGCATCTGACGACTTCGTTTATTTTGAATTACCTCCCTTGACAATTTTATTTTTTTGTTGAGGAGAGGGGGGGGGAGGGGAAGGTGGTTGGGGGTGTTGTGGAGTGTATTGTTTGTCGCTGATAATTTACAGCAAACATTCCTTAGAAACAATTAATATAACAAATACAAACGAAGCATTACACTGCGAACGATTTGGAACAAAGATCAATTGTTTAATTATTGTATTAGTATACTTAATTTCATTACTATGTTTTTATACGTAAATGACAAATAAACAACACTATGGACGTTAATTATTCCTCCACGGAATCGTCAAACCTTCAGGCGTTCGTCTTCACAAACCTTAAAAATAACAATTTTGAGAGGGCCGAAACTGACCCTTATTTATCAAACCGAAAATAATTTGGCAATACACCTCTTGAGAGTTCTGGAGCTAACATGACCTTGTGTGGAAGGAGGGAACGGATCCCAGTGCTCAAACCACAAGCGTTTGTATCTGGACACGCGAGCGCCTATCCCTGTGTAGCGTCTCCCTTTGGTTATCTATAATACAAGGTACCAAACAGAACCAAGAGGAACTTGCGGGTCATCGCAGTTTTCAAATTTATATGAACAAACACGAATAGTTCTTCCCAAAGAAGGCAACTCATTCATTTCAGCAGTGATTCACGCAAACAAACAAAATAAGAACTATGCTCTGTCTATTTTTAAACCCGTTCAATTTCGGTAAAATTGTCAAATAAATCGACCTTTTCTGCGATCACTTCACGGAAACGCGAGTTTTGCCGAGACTAAAAGGGAAATTACTCCTCATTCGTTACAACCGCATGGCTTTCAGCATTGCAGTGTCAGAAAAATGCCTTCGATCGGATAATTTCTGGGCCAAAAGTGGCTGTTTTAGGTCAAGCAGGCAGTGTCAAAACATTTCTTGAGCGAGGAAGTGCAATGGTACTTGGTAAATTGAGAAAGAAAGTTGCTGTTACTGTTTAAAATGGAATAGCAGCAACGCCAATGGCAATGGCGAAACTTTGCATCGGTGGGCAAGCATCATTGATGGGAGATACACTAAAGAGGAGGCCGTCTCGGATGTCCGTTCAAAATGCAACAAATTATTAACAACCAATGTGCTGATTGTTGATGAAATCAGCATGATGAGCGCTAAAATATTTGATCAGATAGGTTTTTTTTTAAAAAGTTATTATTGTCATTCACTCCTTTAGTTTAACGCTAATCAATAATCACATGTTTTCACTAGTGTAAATTACAACAGTAACAGTAACAGATAAATTTATTAGTTATCTAGGGATTTTATGCATTGGTGGAGAGGGAAAGGGGATGGTTGAGTGGAAAATAAAACACTTTTTCATCCATATTTAGTGGGTGACACTTTTTCAGTTCTGTGACGTGTATTTTATGCATGTGAGTGTGTGTGTGTGTACTACTACTAATAATACTATTGCTGAATATATGAATTTGGTTTTTATATATGTGGAAAGTTTAATTGAGCTATTGTAAAGGTTTGTAATGAGACGTGCAATGTTGTACTAAGATGTGCAATGCTCTAGATGGTAGGTGTGTGTGGATGGGTTATACAGGGTGTTCCAAAAGTCTTGGGCACATTTTGACATTGAATATTTCCGAAACTATTAAGGATATAAAAACGCATCTGGTAAATTCAGAAAGCTTGTAATCTCAGTTTTTACATGGAATGTTCAAAGATGTTCAATGTGAGCACCATTGGTCACACGACACACATCAAGCCGATAGTCAAATTCTTGCCAAACGCGTCCCAGCATTTTCTTGTTGAGTGAACGCCATTAATGGGTCTGAAAAGAAATTAAAAAAATCAACAGCTTTACAAAAACTTAATGTAATTAGCTTTAAAATGGCACAACTTTTATCTTACTACCATTCATAGTAATTGAGATATGGGGACTTCAAATGTGCCCAAGACTTTTGGAACACCCTGTATTATGAGGGAGCACTTGGCTGTTGTATTTCAGTACTGGGGTTGTTCATATTTTATTGGGGTGCCTAGGGCTGCTTGAGTTAGATTCTGTATCGGCCAACACCTTGAGAAGCTGTTGAGCTGGAAAAGCGCTGTATAAAAGTTATTACATGACATTAATACATAAATAAGGGTAATTATATTATAACACTATACTTGTGATGTATGAATTCCATTATTGACTACTATTTTTCAGGTTGAACATATTGTACGGACCATCATGGTATCAGGGGAAGCAAACAATTTAGTGGCGGTCTGCAGGTTATTGTTGTAGGGGATTTTTTTCAGCTAACTGCCTTTATAATGATGAGGGCTCCCATGTTTTCACCTCTGCAACATTCCAGACTGGAGTTCCATCATTGCATCATGATGTGAATTTTTACTGCGCATGTATAAATTATAGTATAATGTTTTTTCTTTATTTTTTTAAAATTTATCTTATCGTTTTAGCGTATATTGCTCTTATACTTTATAGTGCTTTTCGAGCTCAAGAACTGCTCACGGCATTGGTTGATCGATGATCTAACTCAAGCCCCTAGTGTGCCAACTTGCTCATTTATTATTATTATTATTAATTATTTTTATTATTATTTACTACCCATTGTCTAACGCCAGAGAGCTGAGGACAATCTTGGTAAACCGGGTGTGGGGAAAGGGACCTAATACTTCCTAGATTTTTTTGGGGTGTAAGTGGCAATGAGTGCCAGGACATTTACTGTACATGTGGTGGAATGTGCAATTGTGCAATAAGCTTTTAAATAACCAATTGTTGAAGAAATCGGCATAATCAGCGCTAAAATATTTTATATATTTTTTTTTTTTTAAATAAAAATGTTATGATTGTCGTTCACTCCTTAATCATTGATTGTGCTAATCAATAATCACATATTTGCACCAGTGTATAAATTACAACAGTAACCAGTAAAAGATAAATTTACTAGATTTTTTTTTCTCCAATTTTTACAGCGGTGAATCAGAATGAGGCGAAAATTAACAGAATGGAGTCATGAGAAAATCAACAAGGTCATTCGTTGTCACAATTTAACAAACTATGTCAAGTATAAAGCATGGCAAAGCATTTTCACAGCAAAGTACACCTCTAAACTAGAACAGCACATTAAACAAACTTTCTATAACGCATCTGAACTTCAAATATATCTTTCAAAGGTCTTGTTGCTTTGGTTTTCTTGTAGATACTTATACATATTTTAGCCAGCAAAATCAAATAGTTTACTTTATTACAAACACGTTTACAGAGCTTTCCTTGTTGAATGCCAAACAATATATCTGTAACCTGAAACTTAAGTGTAACTCCATAGTTAACCAAAACCAAATGCTCAATAGTTTTCCATAAAACTTTAACTTTCGGCCAATCAAAAAAAAAAAAAAAAGTTCAATAAAATCCACATCATCATGACAAAATGTGCAATTCTGTGTTTCAGTAACTTTCATTTTCTGCAACAAAATATTTGTCGGATAAATATTATGTAGTATTTTCCACTGTATAAATTTACTAGTTAATATTGAAGACTGTTCCCTGATCTAGGGATTGTATGCCTTATTTATACTGAAGAAGAAGAATAACATAAATCTAAAACAGAGAATGGAATGCTACAGGAAATTTAGATGTAATTTGTATGAAATGAAAATGAATACCTCTTACTGGCATAATTTATGTATTACTTTTTTTTCTTGTGGAGGGAGGGAGAAGGGTGGAGAGAGGGAAAGGGGATGGTTGAGTGGGAAATTAAGGCTTGTAATGAGACGTGCAATGTTGTACTAAGATGTGCAATGCTCTAGATGGTAGGTGTGTGTGGGTGGGTTAAGCTATCACTTATATTATGAGGGAGCACTTGGATGTTGTATTTCAGTACTGGGGTTGTTCGTGTTTTATTGGGGTGCCTAGGGCTGCTTGAGCTAGATCCTGTATTGATTGATTGATTGTTGCTTTAGGTCCAGCGGACTCTTCCGAGCCAAATCAGGACCGGACAACCCCCAATCCTTGGGCCAAGTCATCGATGCTGAGGGTCTGAAACAGGATCCAAAGAAGATTAAATCCATCATCGACATGAAGACGCCACAAAACGTCGCTGACGTTGGAAGATTTCTGGGGATGGTTAACCAGCAGATGAAGTTTCTGCCGAATCTTGCAGAAAAGACGAAACCTCTCAGAGACTTATTGCATAAAGAGAATGCATGGACCTGGGGAAAAGAACAGGAAACAGCTTTCCGCCAGCTGAAAAGTGACCTCACCTGTTCTAACATACTTGCACTCTACAGTCCAGAGCGTGAAACAGTCGTATCAGCTGATTCGAGCAGCTTCGGACTCGGAGCTGTATTGCTTCAACGGCAAGACGACGGACGTCTCAAACCTGTCGCCTATGCCAGCCGATCTCTAACTGAGACTGAAAGACGCTATGCCCAGATTGAGAAGGAAGCACTCGCGATCACGCGGAGCTTAGAACACTGGTCCGATCTTCTCGTTGGCATGAACTTTAAAGTGGAGACAGATCACAAGCCATTGGTGCCTCTGTTCTCTACTAAGCTGATTGATGAGCTACCCATCAGAGTTCAGCGTTTCAGAATGCGGCTGCTGCGGTTTAGTTTCAGCATCAAGCATGTGCCAGGCAAAGAACTGTACACAGCTGACGCACTGTCGCGTGCACCGCAAGAGACTGACAACCAGTCAGATGGAGAGCTGACAACACTTACGGAAGTGTACGTCAATGCAGTGCTACTCACTCTTCCTGCTTCTGATCATAGACTAGAAGAGATTAGGACAGAGCTGAAGAGAGACGACACGCTGCGAGTGGTCATGCACTACGTCATCAATGGATGGCCTGAGAAAAACAAGATGAACAAGGCCGTGAAGACGTACTGGAACGAAGCAGGCAATCTGTCAGTGCATGACGGACTACTAATGAGAGGACGAAGACTCGTCATTCCTACATCAGTGAGACAGGACATCCTTCGTTACCTCCATGATGGACATCAAGGGGTCGTGAAGACGAAGGACAACGCTGCCAACAGTGTGTGGTGGCCAGGCCTATCTAGAGATATCGAAGTGATGGTAAAAACCTGCCCAGAATGCTGTAAACATAGAAAGGCGAGGATTGAGCCAATGAAGGGGACTCCATTTCCTGATCGCCCATGGTCACGAATTGCGGCAGACTTCTTCGAGTATAAAGGCAGTCAGTTCCTCATTGCTATTGACTATTATTCCAGAGATGTTGAAATCTTCATAGTCTCCAAGAAAGTATCAGCAGCAAAAACCATCGCAAGATGCAAGAAATTTTTCAGCAGACATGGCATCCCAGACATTATGATGACCGACAACGGGCCACAGTTTTCATCAAGGGAGTTTGCTGAATTTGCTAAGAACTGGGGTTTTGAGCACGTGACATCCTCGCCTCATTATCACCAGTCAAACGGCGAAGTGGAGCGAGCAGTGCAGACTATCAAGGGCTTCATGAAGAAGTGTGAAGACGAATACCTTGGTCTTCTGATGTACAGGAATACCCCTCTTCATAACGGGTATTCACCAGCACAACTCAGCATGGGACGATCTCTGAAGACCAGAGTTCCATGCCACCCAGACAACCTTCTGCCCAAGATCCCGGACATCTCTACAGTGAAGAGGAAGGAGAGAGATTACAGGGAGAAGATGGCAAGGCAGTACGACAGACGTCACAACGTTGTGGATGGAGACACATTCATCTCGGGCGATCGAGTGTGGGTACCAGTCACAAGCTTTGTGACGTATATGAACATGGGAAAACTAAAGTCACAGAGTCTCATCCTTCATTATCACTGCCGTCAGTTAGTTCAGCAAAGTTATATTAACTGTAGCTTTCCTGCCAGTTCACTGCACCAACCCTGACAAAATACTCAACCAGCTGTTCTCTTACCCATGCTAAGTATTGTCCAAGGACGACCTGAATAACACCCCATCCGTCTGTCCTTTTCGCCACGAACTTGAGTATCATCCCAGATCTCCGTGTCCTTTTTTATATCAGCGCCCTCATGATGGATGACTGCATTGTGCAAGGCAACAGTGCTAGCACAATGTTGTCAGCAGTAGTCACGTTGTGCAGATTGCTGTTTTCAGCACTCACCATTTTCCAGCAAGCACTACAAACCCGCATTCTACACTACGGCTTGCCATAGAATGGCGATAATTGAAGATGATATCGACTGTGTTGATGCGTGTTATTAGGTATGGCTTGGGCGATAGGCTGGGTTACCTACCCAAAAAATAGGAAAGGTGAATGTTGGAATTTGGTAGTAAGACATATTTGCTGTCTTCCCTTCAAGGCAGAGTTTCATCTGAAACCTGGATAATATGCCATCACTCTCTTTCCTGTAGGCTCCAACTTCAACAGAAATAAATTTTAGTTGCGGGTCTGCGATGCCTTGCAAAACCACAGATAATAAACTTCTGAACGACAGCTAGCATCACGCTCGCAGGCAGTTAGCTGTAACAGCTTGTCATGTGGCCACCCAAGATGTCACCGAGCTTACAGCCAGCTGTACAGCTAGCTAGCCGCTAGCTTTTTGACGCTTTTGGTGTGGCCACCCACCGCTCAAAGCTCAAAGCTCGTCCAACGCTACGCCACCGCTAGCTGAAAGCGCAGCTCGTCATGTGGACGCGCCCTTACTCGGTTAGTCAATCTGCGATATTTTCGGGAATTCCCTTTGGTGGGTCGCCATTATCATTATCAAACATTGAATCATACATCAGTACTGATCTATGCATTGAATACAGCGTTTAGCCGTTCTCTTTATACGAAAGTGTCCGGGGACGTTAATCTAAACAACGAACGAACATCATTTAGCCGGCCGCGAGGGCTGACAGAAGGTGTCTCACAGCATATTCCAGTCAGCCGTCAGGGTTGCCCGGAAGATATCTTCCAATAGCAGTCGCTGCTTCAGAATACATATTTAAATTAAAATTAATTTTTTTTTTAAAGGCAAAGTGTGTGTAAGGGTTACAATTTCACTTGTTACAAAGCATCTGACAGTTTTGTTTATATTAAATTACCTCCCTTGACAATTTTTTTTGGGTGGGGGGTGGGGGGAAGGGGAGGAAGAGATTGGGGAAGTGTTGTGGAGTGGATTGTTTGTCGCTGATAATTTACAATAAATATTCCTTATAAACAATTCATGAAACAAATTTTAACGAAGCATTACACTGCGAACGATGTGGGACAAATATCAAATATTTATTTATTGTATTAGTATAATTAATTTCATTACTATGTTTTTATACATAACTGACAGATAAACAACACTATGGAATTTAATTAATCCTCCACGACGCGGATAGATGATGATGGTCATTGTTGTCAGGGTGGCGACGTGGTGATCGTCCTTAACGCTCAAGCAATAGGACGTTAAGCATCGTTTTCCGAGTTCTTCCTTCTTCTTTCTGCTAATAATTCAATTTTGAGAGAGCTAAAAACGCTCTTTAATTATGTTAACAAAAACAGAATAAATGTTACCATTAGAAAACGGCTCTAACGAATTAAATAATGTAGTTAAGTTTCTCTTCTCAAATAATCCAACTTGGATCCTTAAAACCTACAAGGAAACTCGTAACCTACTGGAGCAGTTACTGTCTGCCTACAAGAAAAGCAACAGTACTGACACTGCGTTACTACGCGTTGTTGACGATCTAAGATCATCTCAGAGCTGCCGATCAGGGCAAAGTTTCGAACTTGTCGAGGTCGATAGTGTCGAATGCCGCCGACAGATCGAGCAACGACTTTCTATTCGGAGCGTCTCCGTGTGGTGTTTGGTTGTACTGGGACGGTTCTAGCATGGTGCAAATCTTATCTTTCTGACCGCACTCAATCTGTCTTTGTCAGCAACTCTAAGTCTGCTCCTTCTTCTCTCAAATACTGCACTAGCTGTGTTCCTCAAGGATCCGAGGTAGGTCCCATTCTCTTTACTATGTGCATTTGCAGCCCATCAGTTCAGTGATACAAGTTCTTGAGCTTCTATACCATTTCTCCACTGATGATTCATATAGGTATACAAATCTTCTCTTCCAGCAGACAGCCAGAATTCGGCTCAGAGCATGTCTGAATGCATTGGATTCATTGCAGAATGGAAGAGTAATAAAAAGCTGCAAATGAATAATGACAAAACTGAACTTATTCTCATTGGTACTCGTCATTTAGATTGACTTCTGTGTTCTTGTCATTGGTCCGAGCGAACGCGTTGAAAAGCCCTTTGAACAAGCACTGTGTCTGATTTTCCTATCCTATCCCGTATCTCGGAGGTGTTAGGGGCACCACAGATGATCGTTTAACCAGCATACTCCATCTTTCCCTGTCCTCATTCATGAGACATTACTAGATTACAAGATGACTCATTGTCCCCAATTTTACACAAGGACATCTGACTTGTGGGCAACATAGGATGAACATGAAACATGACACCTCCACCCACCCCAGTTTTACACAAGGACAGTTGACTTGTGGGCAACACAGCATGAACATGAAACATGACATCTCCACCCACCACAGTTTTACACAAAGACATTTGACTTGTGGGCAACATAGCATGAACATGAAACCTCCACCTACCCCAGTTTTACACAAGGACATTTGACTTGTGGGCAACATAATTAATATGAACATGAAACATGACATCTTCACCCACCCAAGTTTTACACAAGGACAGTTGACTTGTGGGCAATATAGCATGAACATGACACCTCCACCCACCCCAGTTTTACACAAGGACAGATGACTTGTGGGCAACATAGCATGAACATGAAACATGACACATCCACCCACCCCAGTTTTACACAAGGACAGTTGACTTGTGGGCAACATAGCATGAACATGAAACATGAAACCTCCACCCACTCCACCACTCCACCTCCCCTCCCCCATTCTTCTTTTCTTCAGTGATTTTGCTTTCCAATCCACAACTGAAAAGTGAAACATATTTTTTATTGTATTTATTTAGTGTATTTATTTATTTATTTATTTATTTATTTATTTATTAATTTATTTATTTATTTATTTATTTATTTTTAATGTAGAGGAGTGGATCGAGTAATTGACCCTCGTTTCCCTGTCCCACCTTGGGCACACGGCCTGACACAACTGTTAGATTTCATTATCCCTCACATGCGAGACATACCATTTTTTGCCCCGCAAGACGGAGAAGTGTGTTGTTAGTAAACCGGTTTTGCGGCTGCTAATACCACGACCCTCCTTACAAGTCACTGCCACAGACTATCTTGCATAAAATGCCTCCTGACAAAGTACTCCTGCTCACCACCAAATGCAGAAGTTAAATGGTCAGGCGGGGAGAACACATGTCGTGTCACCTTGTCCTGCATAACCCAATGGTCACAGCAAAGGATTCTGCACAGCAGGTGCCACCCTACAAATAGAAGGTAGACAATTCCTCTCCCAAGAGTGCACCAATCACCTCCCATTCTGCAAGAATTAAGCTTTTTTTTTGGGGGGGGGGGGGCGGAGGACGGGGTGGGGAGGAGGAAATGGCTGTTTTGGGTGTTTTTGTTGGACAGTTTTAAGTGCGACATTTGATGAATAGGTTCACAACATTGGATTTCAGATTGCAGCATTTTCACCATGTGTAACTGAAACCTTGTTACACTCAGTTTGATGTTGGTGTTTCCTATCAGTATCTGATTCAGCCCCGATGCTTGAATTCCTGATAGTTGTGTAACTCAGATTCGTTTATTCACACAGCCTGCTCAATCAGCATACAAGTCACAAAGTCCACGTATGAAGTTTTCCGCTTTTATTCAGCACACATCAACAACTGCATACAATTCTCAATTCAACTCAACAACTTTCACAGCAACTCTCAGTTTCACTATCAACAACTTCACTCTCTCAACAGCAACTCGGCACACGATTAAATAACGTCTCTCTCTTCCGGAAGAATTTCGAACAATGTAGAAATGACGCACTGCCACCAATCGAATAAAAGATCGTCATCACTGACTTACGTCATACATGTCAAAAGAATGTTCTCCATTATCTACGTCCATCAAGAAGCTTCGATCGCTAGTAAACAAACGGATCCAGAAGATTCTCCAACAATATCGACTAACGAAAATTATCAACGTTATACAAAGCCTCTCCTAACAACAATGCAAACTCAAATCAAAGGTAAATAAACTCCATTATTGAATACTTTGCAAAACGAAACGATTAGATCTATCGTACACGTTTCCGACGTACTACCATTCGCGTTTCAACGTAACATAACCCCCCACTCAAGAAGAAATTTACCCAATTTCTTTCAACAACGTTGAAACGTAATTCACAAACAATGTACAGAATTAAGACTTATTTCAGCCTGTCTGAACACTATCAACGTTCTCAGTTCATTCACACAGAGTCAATGGTTTTCACCTTCAAATCTGTCTGGATATTGTCAATGTTCACAGTTCATTCACACAGAGTCAAAGTTTCTCATCTGCAAGTCTTTCTGGATACTGTCAATGTTCACAGTTCATTTACCCAGTCAACGTTTTTCATTTTCAAGTCTGTCATTACCAATATTCTTAGTTCATCCACACAGTCAATGTTCTTTCGTTCGCAAGGAATCGACGCCCTCGTCAGTTGCGGTCGTCATCGGCCCAGGGTCAAAGACGATGATCACGTGGGCTTCCCTGGAATCAGTGCGTCCTCCGTTGTCTCCTTCTTCCATCGGATGTCCGACGCAGTCGACGTTGTCAGCTCCCAGGATGCATTTGCTGGGTCTCACGGTCAGGTTGGCTTCTGCGGGACGGTGGAACAGCTCCCTCATGGTCTGCAGATGCTCCTTCCAGGTCTGGGTGTGGACTTCATGTTCGACCAAAGTCGTAGAGCCTGGGACATCATTGAAGCTATGTGGAAACTCGCCCATAAAGTCCTTGAGCTCCATCTTATGACCTTCCGTCAAGCTTGGTCCTAGCTTAACATCATCGATGCCTTCTTTGCTGTGGAAGTCTCCAAGTCCCAACAGTTCTTCGCTGTCAAAGCTGTCGTCGGTCACAGCTGCTGTTGCTGCATGTACAGTCTCTGGCGGCCTCTCCACATACAGCTTAAGGAGGTTGGCGTGGTATATCTTGGAATGCTGGCCGACCTTCACCTTGTAGTCGTTGATTCCCACCACGGTCTCCACTTCATACGGGCCTTTCCACTGCATCAGCAACTTATTATGATCAGTAGGTAGCAGCACTAGCACTTTGTTGCCAGGTTTAAACTTCCTGTTCACAGCCCTACGATCATAGTAGTGCTTTCCACAGTCCTGGGACTTCTTCAGGTTTTCTCTGGCTATCTCGAGAGTCTGCTCCAGCTTCTCCCGTAGCTCAAACACGTACTGGTAACTGTTCTTCACCTCTGGGGTGTCTACTTCTTTCGTCCACAGTTCTTTTAGGATGTGCATCGGCCCTCGGATGGTTCTTCCGTACAGCAGCTCGAACGGAGAAAAGCCGGTGGACTCCTGCGGTACTTCTCTGTAGGCGAAAAGTAAGGCGTTGATATAGCGATGCCATTGTTTGGGCTGCTCGCTGCACAGTTTCTTCAGGGTGGACTTCAGCGTAGCATTGAACTTCTCGACAAGCCCGTTGCACATTGGATGGTAGGGTGTCGTAGTCAAATGCCGGATGCTCAGCAGTGTGTTGACCTCCTTCATGCAGTCAGAGACGAACTGCGTCCCGAGGTCTGTCAGAATTTCTTCAGGCACTCCAAGTCTACTGAACATGTCCACCAGTGCCTCTGCTACAGTTTCAGTGTCAATCTTCTTCAGTGGCACTGCTTCTGGGTACCGAGTTGCATAGTCCACTAAGGTCAGTACCCATCGATGACCTTCTTCACTCGGAGGTCTTATTTCACCGATTAAGTCTAAGGCCACCCTCTTGAAAGGTCGGTCGATCAGAGGCATTCTCTGCATAGGCACTTTTGGGACCCTTCCTCGAGGTATGGTCTTCTGGCAAATGTCACATGATCGACAGAAACGGCTGACGTCCGCATGAAGTCCTGGCCAGTAGAACACCGCCTGGATTCTATCCGACGTCTTCTTGATACCTAGGTGACCTCCCATGATTGAGTCATGCGCTACTTCCATCACCTGGCGCCTTAGGGGTAACGGTACCAAGACTTGACGTAGTGGTTTCCCTCCGTTGACCCTCGGGTGCTGGAAGATTCGATACAGGGTCTTGGCCTTCACCTCAAAATAGACCGTACCACTGCCTTTGGTCACGTGGTCTTGGCGGTTCCTGTACTTGTTTAAAGTACTATCAGCTTCCTGGAGCTGGATCAGCTTATCTCTGTCCACGATGGCAGCTTTAGAGTTGTCGGCGACCTTCAGTGGCGTAGACATCTTGTCTCTCTTGGCCTGGGCCCTGGTAGTAACAGCACCGACGATCTCTGGTCGGCAGGGCTGAGCCGGAGTAACCACATTGTCCCGTAGCAGCTCTGTAAGGTCTCCATCGGGAAACGGCAATGGATCCTCCTCCGCAACTTCGACATGTTGGGTTGAGGCAGGACTCCATTCTGAATCGGGGTCGTCGGGTCGCCTCGCGCCGTCGATATTCCCGATCATCAAATCGTATAGCGGCTTCTTCAGGCAAACCGCTTCGACTTCGCCTATGTAGAAAGGGGTGTTGACATGAATCTTCACAACTGGCGCTTTCACACATTTGCTGTCGGCCATAAGTGTCCATTTTGAATCGCCAGTGAACTGTTCTTTAGCGATTAGGTCTTCTCTGACGATGACCCCACTGCAGCCAGAGTCTCTTAAAACAGTCACTTCATGATTTCCGACGCGTCCCTTTGAAACAGGCATGTTCTGGACGGTCACAGCTGCGCTGGCGACGACGGGGATGGATTTTCCGTTGGCAAGGAGAAGTTGGCCATCAGTCATGCACTCTTGCACGTCCGCAGGAGTAGCTGTGCGCTTGGTCTCACTCGGAAGAATGACGCTCCCGCCGCACACTTGATGGTCAGATCTACTGTTTTGCCGTTGATTGGAGAACCGCCTCTGCCGGTTGCCCGCCGCTGAATTGTCCGTACTGCCCCGCTGTCCGCTACTTTTGTTTTGAGGACAGTTAGCCACTCTGTGGTCTGTAGCGTTGCAGGTGAAACAGCCTCTTGAATGCCCTTCTCTGGGAGGAGGCGTGGAGTCTGTCTGTCTCTGGCTCGTCTGGCTTCCCTGGATCTGGTTCACATGGTTTCCAGTCTTCTGAAAATGTTTCGTCGCGCTGGGTGGCCCCAGGGTTTTCCCATGAGCGATGAGATATCTTTCAGCAGCCTCAGTCACATCTTTAAGCGTCTGCAGCTTTTGTTCTTCTAAGTGGGTCGCTAAGTCCTTGTGACAGGCATTGAGAAATTGTTCCTTCACGATCAGGTCATGGAGACTGTCGTAAGACTTCGTTTCGCCTGATAACTCCACCCACTTGTGTAGATATGACGACAGGCGCTCCACAAACTGCTTTGGCGTCTCGTCTGACTTAGGCCGGCATTCACGGAAGCGTTTACGGTAGCCCTTCTCTGTAAAGTTGTAGCACTGCAACAGGGCCTCTTTCAAGACGTCGTAGTTTTTGGCGTCATCGTTCGACAGTCTGGTGTAAACTTCGAGAGCTTGCCCCGTCAGAAGTGCACTCAGTCGAATCGCCCAGTCTCGAGGTTGCCAATTGGAGCTTTCGGCGAACCTTTCGAATCTCGCCAGATAACTGTCAATCTGGTCCTTCCCGTCGACGAAAGCTGGCAATTTTGGAGCCGTGTTGTCACTGATAACTTGTGGCGCATGCTGCTGTTGCTGGATGCGCGCCAACTCTAGTTGGAACTGCCGATCAGCTTCTCTTTCCTCACGCCTGCGCTCATCTTCTCTTTCTTTACGCTGCTCTTCTCTTTCTTCACGGCGACGTTGTTCTTCCCTTTCTTCTCGACGTCGCTGCTCCTCTAATTCTAGACGCTTCTCTTCTAATTCTCGTTCTTCGCGGCGACGCTGCTCTTCCTTTTCTAGACGCTTCTCTTCTAATTCCCTTTCTCTTTCTTCGCGCCATATTCTCTCTTGAGACTTGACGTACTCCGTCAGCTGTTTGCCTTTTAGATTTAGTTCAACCCCTCTCTGCCAGAAGTCAGCCATCTTGATGCTTCTGGAAAGTTCTTTTTCTATAAAGTTCTTGACTGTAGAGTTCTTTTTTTCTGGAAAGTTCTTGACTGTGCTGTACCTTTCTAGACTGTTCTAGAACAGCACGCTTTCTGCAGTAGCGCTGATGCTTGCCACTAGTCGCTTTCGCTGACGCAGGTCCCGCTGTCCTCGTCGTATGCGACGCTGCACCACGCTGGTGTTGATGTACACGCTCCTGTGCTGAAGTAGACGCGACGTCCGCTCGCCGCTCTCTGTAACACTGGCGATGTAGCTCCGAGACTGTCCCTCGACGTAGTCTTACGGCAGCCACGTAGTCCCGCTCTGTTGTTCGCTCACGAAGCAACTCTTCGGCGACTACACGCCCTTGCAGTCAACCCGAACCTATCGGTGATGTAGTCCCAGTATGTTGGCCCCTCTCGACCCAACTCGTTGGCGGCTACCCTCGATGACTGCCTCTCGTAACGTTGACTCGCTTGTTGTAGCAGTTGAACCCTTGGCTATGGCGTGAATCGCGGCTTGACCCCCAAAATGTTACACTCAGTTTGATGTTGGTGTTTCCTATCAGTATCTGATTCAGCCCCGATGCTTGAATTCCTGATAGTTGTGTAACTCAGATTCGTTTATTCACACAGCCTGCTCAATCAGCATACAAGTCACAAAGTCCACGTATGAAGTTTTCCGCTTTTATTCAGCACACATCAACAACTGCATACAATTCTCAATTCAACTCAACAACTTTCACAGCAACTCTCAGTTTCACTATCAACAACTTCACTCTCTCAACAGCAACTCGGCACACGATTAAATAACCTCTCTCTCTTCCGGAAGAATTTCGAACAATGTAGAAATGACGCACTGCCACCAATCGAATAAAAGATCGTCATCACTGACTTACGTCATACATGTCAAAAGAATGTTCTCCATTATCTACGTCCATCAAGAAGCTTCGATCGCTAGTAAACAAACGGATCCAGAAGATTCTCCAACAATATCGACTAACGAAAATTATCAACGTTATACAAAGCCTCTCCTAACAACAATGCAAACTCAAATCAAAGGTAAATAAACTCCATTATTGAATACTTTGCAAAACGAAACGATTAGATCTATCGTACACGTTTCCGACGTACTACCATTCGCGTTTCAACGTAACAAACCTAAACAGATAAAAGGACAATCATGAGAGAGACAGACAGACAGACAGACAAAGAGAGAGAGAGACAGACAGACAGAGAGAGAAAACTAAAGGATTACAATCTGTCATACCGAAAAATACAAAACCATCCGACAGTTTCGTTTATTTCAATTTGTCTCGCTTGACGATTTTTCTGGCTATTCCGTTTGTTGTTATTTTTTGAGTGCATTCTTTTGTTGCTGATAATTTACAGTAAACAGACCCTTATAAACAAATAATATAACAAATCTTAACTATACGTCCCCTATAATTATGTTCTGTGTCCGGGGACACAAATCTAACCAAACAAGTACGGCTGAAGGGTTACAATCTCTCATATAGGAAAATATAAAAGCATCGGAAAGTTTCCTTTATTTCGAATGGCTCCCTTGAGAATTTTGCATAACATAAGAGTTGTGGAGTGTATTGTTTTGTTGCTGATAATTTACAGTAAAAAGTCTCTTAGAAACTATTAATATAACAAATTTTAACGAAGCATTACACTGCAAATGATGTGCGACAAATATCAAATATTTATTAATTGTATCAGTATAAATAATTTCATTACTATGTTTTTATACATAAATGACAGATAAACAACACTATGGAATTTAATTTATCCTCCAAGACTCTTTGTTCTTGAGCCAGACCGGGTGGTCTGGTGGATGTATATGATGAGGGCTTTTTAGCCCAATTTTATTGTCCTTAACGCTTATGCAATAGGACGTTAAGCTTCGTTTTTCGTTCGTTCGTTGTTCTACCAACAACAAAAAAAAAAAAAAAAAATTAAATATAGGACGTAAAGCTTTGCTTTCGTCGTGTTCTACCAAGTCCCCTATACGCTTATGTGTCCGGGGACGGTAATCTACTCAACTTAACTTGTTCTACCTCTTTTTTCTTCTAATAATCCAAATGTGAGAGGGCTAAAAACGCTCTTTTATTATGATAACGAAAATCAGAATAAATGTTATCATTAGAAAAGGAATCTAAGGAATTAACTAATGTAGTTAAATTTCTCTTCTCAAATAATCCAACCTGGATCCCTAAAACCTACAAGGGAACTCGTGACCTACTTGAGCAGATACGGTCTGCCTACAAGAAAAGCAACAGCACTGAGACTGCGGTACTACGCGTGGTTGACGATCTTAGAAGATCTCAGAGCTGCCGATCAGGGCAAAGTTTCGATCTTGTCGAGGTCGATAGTGTTGAATGCCGCCGACAGATCGATCAACATTCTCTTGGGAGCGTCTCTGTGTGGTGTTCGGTTGCACTGGGACGGTTCTAGCATGGTGCAAATCTTATCTTTCTGACCGCACTCAATCTGTCTTTGTCAGCAACTCTAAGTCTGCTCCTTCTCTCAAATACTGCACTAGTTGTGTTCCTCAAGGATCCGAGGTAGGTCCCATTCTCTTCACTATGTGCTTTTGCAGCCCATCAGTTCAGTGATACAAGTTCTTGAGCTTTTATACCATTTCTCCACTGATGATTCATAGGTATACAAATCTTCTCTTCCAGCAGACAGCCAGAATTTGGCTCAGAGCATGTCTGAATGCATTGGATTCATTGCAGAATGGAAGAGTAATAAAAAGCTGCCAATGAACAATGACAAAACTGAACTTATTTTCATTGGTACTCGTAAGTTAGATTGTTTTCTGTGTTCTTGTCGTTGGTCCGAGCGAATGTGTTTGAAAAGCCCTTTGAGCAAGCACTATGTCTGATTTTGCAATATACAAAATATAATAATAATAATAATAATAATAATAATAATAATAATAATAATAATAATAATAATAATAATAATAATAATAATCATCATCATCATCATTATCATCATGATCATCATCAACATTGGGGAGGCCTCATAGCGCAGTGGATAAGTCGCTGGTTTCCTATGCCGATGGTCGCGGGTTCGATTCCCGCAAGGGGCGAACATATGTGACTTAGGTACAAGACTATTGAGGTCACCGAGGGTTTTCTCCGGGCACTCCGGTTTCCTCCCTCCCTTCAATAATGGTACAGGATGCAGTCAATATAAAAATGTCAAAAAGAAAAATTCGATTTCTTCCATCTTCTAATAGCGATCTTCCTGCCTTTACACCACCTGTTTGAGTGATGTATGTGTATCTGGTGTGTGTGAGGGTAAATGAGACAGGTGAGCGTGTATGTTGGTATAGATCGCCGCGCTTTGAGCCTTGGGGAAAGGCACGTACAGAGCATCCTGTATTATTATTATTATTATTATTATTATTATTATTATTATATTTTGTATATAAGTATTATTATTATTACCCTTAGAAAAAGAGAGATAAAGAACAAACATGTAGTTATTGTGATAGTATAATTCATTTCTCTACTTTGATTACAATTATGGTAAAGTTACAGATAAATAAAACAATGAACATGATATATATCTCCACTTTATAAACAGTGGAGATAACGTTTTTTTTAGTTTCTTTTGTGCGGTCGTCATAGGCCTAACTATGAGAGTAGACAGGAAAAGAACAAAACTGGGAAATGTAGACTAAAACTAGTACCTACTAGTCATGAGACATTACAAGATTACAAGATGACTCATTGTCTCCAGTATTACACAAGGACAGTTGACTTGTGAGCAACATAGCATCAACATGAAACCTCCACCCACCCCAGTTTTACACAAGGACATTTGACTTGTGGGCGTCATAGCATGAACATGAAACATGACACCTCCACCCACCCCAGTTTTACACAAGGACATTTGACTTGTGGGCAACATAGCATGAACACGAAACCTCCACCCACCCCAGTTTTACACAAGGACAGTTGACTTGTGGGCAACATAGCATGAACATGAAACATGACACCTCCACCCACCCCACCATTCCACCTCCCCTCCCCCATTCTTCTTTTCTTCAGTGATTTTGCTTTCCAATCAACAACTGAAAAGTGAAACTTATATTTTTTTTAAATGTATTTATTTATTTTATTTATTTATTTATTTATTTATTTATTTATTTATTTATAATGTAGAGGAGTGGAGTAATTGACCCTCGTTTCCCTGTCCCACCTTGGGCACACTGCATGACACAACTGTTAGATTTCATTATCCCTCGCATGCGAGACATACAAGTTTTTGCCCGGCAAGATGGTGAAGCGTGTTGTTAGTAAATCGGTTTGGCGGCTGCTAATACCACGACCCTCCTTACAAGTCACTGCCACAGACTATCTTGCATAAAATGCCTCCTGACAAAGTAGTCCTGCTCACCACCAAAAGCAGAAGATAAATGGTCAGGCGGGGAGAACACATGTCGTGTCGCCTTGTCCTGCATAACCCAATGGTCACAGCAAAGGATTCTGCACAGCAGGTGCCACACTACAAATAGAAGGTAGACAATCTCTCTCCCAAGAGTGCACCAATCACCTCCCATTCTGCCAGAATTAAGGGGGGGGGGACGGAGGGGGGAGATGTCTGGGAGGGGGGATGGGTGTTTTTGTTGGACAGTTTTAAATGTGACATTTGATGAATAGGTTCACAACATTGGATTTCAGATTACAGCATTTTCACCATGTGCAACTGAAACCCAGACAGATGAAAGATCAGAGAGAGAGAGAGAGACAGACAGACAGACAGACAGACAGACAGACAGACATACAAAAATAGAGAGAGACAGCCAGACAGAGAGAGAAACCTAAAGGATTACAATCTGTCATACCTGAAAATACAAAACCATCCGACAGTTTCGTTTATTTCAATTTGTCTCGCTTGACGATTTTTCTGGCTATTCTGTTTGTTATTTTTTGAGTGCATTCTTTTGTTGCTGATAATTTACAGTAAACAGACCCTTATAAACAATTAATACAATAAATATTAAATAGACGTCCCCTATATGTTTGTGTCCGGGGACACAAATCTAACGAAAATATAAAAGCATCGGAAAGTTGCCCTTCTTTCCAATTGCCTCCCTTGAGAATTTTGCCACAAAATTATACTGTATTTTTTTGTTGCTGATAATTTACAGTAAAAAGTCTCGTAAAAACAATTAATATAACAAATTTTAACGAAGCTTTGCACTGCGAATGATATGGGACAAATATCAAATATTTATTTATTGTATTAGTATAATTAATTTCATTACTATGTTTTTATACAGAAATGACAGATAAACAGCACTATAAAAATTAATTTAATCTCCACGACGCAGAAAAGTTCTCCGTCTATATTCTTTCTTCTAATAATCCAATTTTGAGAGGGCTAAACACGCTCTTTAATTATGATAACGAAAATAAGACTAAATGTTACTATTAGGAAACAGATTTAACGAATTAAATAATGTAGTTAAAGTTCTACCCTCAAGTAATCCAACCTGGACCCTTAAAACCTAAAAGGAAACTCGTGACCTACTGGAGCAGTTACTGTCTGCCTATAAGAAAAGCAACAGTACAGAGACTGCGTTACTACGCGTGGTTGACGATCTTAGAAGATCTCAGAGCTGCCGATCAGGGCAAAGTTTCGATCTTGTCGAGGTCGATAGTGACGAATGCCGCCGACAGATCGAGCATAGACATTCTCTTGGGAGCATCTCCGTGTGGTGTTCGGTTGCACTGGGACGGTTCTAGCATGGTGGAAATCTTACCTTTCTGACCGCACTCAATCGGTCTTTGTCAGCAACTCTAAGTCTGCTCCTTCTTCTCTCCAATACTGTACTGTGTTCCTCAAGGATCCGAGGTAGGTCCCATTCTCTTCACTATGTGCTTTTGCAGCCCATCAGTTCAGTGATACAAGTTCTTGAGCTTCTATACCATTTCTCCACTGATGATCCATAGGTATACAAATCTTCTCTTCCAGCAGACAGCCAGAATTTGTCTCATAGCATGTCTGAATGCAATGGATCCATTGCAGAAAGGAAGAGTAATAAAAAGCTGCAAATGACAAAACTGAACTTATTTTCATTGGTACACGAAAGTTAGATTGACTTCTGTGTTCTTGTCGTTGGTCCGAGCAAATGTGTTTGACAAGCCCTTTGATCAAGCACTATGTCTGATTTTGCAATATACATAATAATAATAATAATAATAATAATAATAATAATAATATAATTATTATTATTATTATTATTATTATTATTATTATTATTATTATTATTATCATTATTGCTATTATTAAATAGAAATTATAAACTACACATCTACACAAACCACCAGTAATCATTGAACATAATTAGGCGTATTATGGATCATCGTTCCATAGGCCTACAGCGACGCAGTGTTACAAAAGTGCAGACACATCAGTTCATTCACATGCATAGACTGAGAAACAAATTAAAATAATTAATAATAGTAACACAATTCTTGACAAATAATAACAGCATAAACACCTAATGAATTAATGCATCTATCTATCTATCTATCTATCTATCTATCTATCTATCTATCTATCTATCTATCTATCTATCTATCTATCTATCTATCTATCTATCTATCTATCTATCTATCTATCTATCTATCTATCTATCTATCTGTCTATCTATCTATCCAAAAAGTGAGCAGTTTTGGACGACGTAAATGCTATGGAGAGTAACAAATATGCTAATCTCTATAACGTCTGCTACAACTATCAACCCATTCGAAAGGGAGGTAAGCCACACAAGTTGCTTGTAAGCGTTATGAGTTTTCCGTCTGGGCATACTCTGTGCTAATACGACAGGGAAATAGCCTAAACAGACTGAAGAGCGCACCTGTTGTAGACATTGGCTCGATCGCAAAGTCTATTGGAAAATATCTTCTTGGCAACCCTGACGGTGACTGCCATATATGTGGGAGACACTGCTGACAGTGGTAGGGGCTGAGTTAGTGTTCCATAAAGAAGGAAATTACGGCAAAAGCGCAAATGTCTACGGGATGAAGAGGATTGTCATGGGTTATGGGAAAACGCCAACATCAGTAAATTAATAGACTACACGATGTTTCTCTACAAGATTGCGCTCTTCCGTCTTACTCGGATAGTCAATCTGCGCTTTTTTCGGGAATTCCCGTTGGTGGGTCGCCATTATAATTATCAAACATTCAATACAGCGTTTAGCCGTCCTCTATATGCGAAAGTGTCCGGGGACGTTAATATACACAACGAACGAACATCATTTAGCCGGCCGTGAGGGATGACAGAAGGTGTCTCACAGCATATTCCAGTCAGCCGTCAGGGTTGCCCGGAAGATATCTTCCAATAGCAGTCGCTGCTTCACAATACATATCTTAGATTAAAATTAATTTTTTTTTAAAGGCGAAGTGTGTGTAAGGTTACAATTTCACTTGTTTCAAAGCATTTGACAGTTTCATTTATTTTGAATTACCTCCCTTGACAATTTGTTTTTGGGGGTTGGGGGTGGGGGGAGGAAGAGAATGGGGAAGTGTTGTGGAGTGGCTTGTTTGTCGCTGATAATATTCCTGACAGACAATTAATATAACAAATTTTAACGAAGCATTACACTGCGAACGATGTGGGACAAATATCAAATATTTATTTATTGTATTAGTATACTTCATTTCATTACTATGTTTTTATACATAAATGACAGATAAACAACACTATGGAATTTAATTAATCCTCCACACACACAAAAAATATTGAGTCATCATTGAGTCATTGAGATCATTGAAATCATTGAGTCTCCTCTCTGAAAATCCTTATTGGGAAGAGAGGGGACTATAAACTAATAACATAACATAACAAAAAATATATTTATTTCTCACAATTGTTTATTGATAATCATACAATTTTGAGAGGGCTAAACATGCTCTTTACTTATCTAAAAAGAATTAAGAGTGGTGGAGGATTAATTAAATTCCATAGTGTTGTTTATCTGTCATTTATGTATAAAAACAAAGTAATGAAATGATTATTGTTTCCGAGACAGTATGCATGTGGATTGATGTATTTTAGCCTTAAGATTCTGAATTGTGCATATGGGAACCCTGCAGGTGTCTGATGCTATAGACACTTTGCAGAGGAGACCGCACACTTATAGCTAACGAGAATACTGTAGCCAGAGCTCCGACTTTTACAGGTCGGACCTGGGATCATGTTTGTGGAGACGAACGCCTGACCGTCGCTCCCGTGGTACCAAAAGGAGAACAATCCAGAGTCTACCTGGCCACGTCCGAACCCCACAGCTACAAGGGCGACTCGACTCACTGTAGATAAGTCACCCGCAACGGAACTGAGTCCCACCCTCGAGAAACGTATAGAAAACCACTCGAATTTAGAAAACTACGAACAGTGAAGATCATAACTACAGTTAGCACAGGATGAATAAACCCTGCTAACGAACTCTCCCAGCACGTTGAACTATATTACTTATTAAATTACCGGTTAATGCAGAAATGTTAAAGTTTGTGTTGAATATATAAAAAGTGAAATTACATACATACGACTGGTGTCATTCTATTTGTATTGTTGTGTAGCTATTAGTTTTCTCTCTCGAGACATAATAATCTAGTCTTTTGATTAGTAATTAACGGTTCTCAAGTTGAGCCAAATGATACTAAAATTCCCGAGAACAAATATAAATTTTATGTGACCTAAGTGCCGTGATCTGTCTCTCACACAACTTACGGAATTCTGGTAAAAGAACGATCGATAGTGGTAGCACATCGCCCATCTGTCAATAAGTCTTACCCCCTAGTAAGATAAACGTATCTTCCCCAGAATATCATCACAGGAGGAACGGGTGTTTTTGTTGGATAGTTTTAAGTGCGACATTTGATGAATAGGTTCACAACATTGGATTTCAGATTGCAGCATTTTCACCATGTGTAACTGAAACCCAGACAGATGAAAGAACAATCAGAGAGAGAGAGAGACAGACAGACCGAGAGAGAAACCTAAAGGATTACAATCTGTCATACCGGAAAATACAAAACCATCCGACAGTTTCGTTTATTTCAAATTGTCTCGCTTGACGATTTTTCTGGCTATTCTGTTTGTTATTTTTTGAGTGCATTCTTTTGTTGCTGATAATTTACAGTAAACAGACCCTTATAAACAATTAATACAACAAATATTAAATAGACGTCGCCTATATGTTCTGTGTCCGGGGACACAAATCTAACCAAACAAGTACGGCTGAAGGGTTACAATCTCTCATAGAGGAAAATATAAAAGCATCGGAAAGTTGCCCTTCTTTCGAATTGCCTCCCTTGAGAATTTTGCCACAAAATTATATTGTATTGTTTTGTTGCTGATAATTTACAGTAAAAAGTCTCTTAGAAACAATTAATATAACAAATTTTAACGAAGCTTTGCGCTGCGAACGATATGGGACAAATATTAAATATTTATTTATTGTATTATTATAATTAATTTCATTACTATGTTTTTATACAGAAATGACAGATAAATCGGTCCAGTAGTCACCTATATGCGAAAGTGTGTCGTGTGACTATAATCTACAAACAAACACGTTCTTCGCCTTACGTCTTTCTTCTTTCAATCCAATTTTGAGAGGGCTAAACACGCTCTTTAATTATGATAACGAAAATCAGACTAAATGGTACCGTTAGGAAACGGATCTAACGAATTAAAATTAATGTAGTTAAAGTTCTCCTCTCAATTTAGTAATCCAACCTTGACCCTTAAAACCTAAAAGGAAACTCGTGACCTACTGGAGCAGTTACTGTCTGCCTATTAGAAAAGCAACAGTACAGAGACTGCGTTACTACGCGTGGTTGACGATCTTAGAAGATCTCAGAGCTGCCGGCCAGGGCAAAGTTTCGATGTTACCATTAGAAAACGGAACTATCAAATTAAATAATGTAGTTAAAGTTCTCTTCTCAAATAATCCAACCTGGACCCTGAAAACCTAAAAGGAAACTCTTGAACTACTGGAGCAGTTACTGTCTGCCTACAAGAAAAGCAACAGTACTGAGACTGCGTTACTACGCGTGGTTGACGATCTTAGATATTTGACTTGTGGGCAACATAGCATAAACATATGAAACATGACACCTCCACCCACCCCAGTTTTACACAAGGACATTTGACTTGTGGGCAACATAATTAACATGAACATGAAACATGACATCTCTACCCTCCCCAGTTTTACACAAGGACATTTGACTTGTGGGCAACATAATTAACATGAACATGAAACATGACATCTCTACCCTCCCCAGTTTTACACAAGGACATTTGACTTGTGGGCAACATAGCATGAACATGAAACATGACATCCTCCACCACCCCAGTTTTACACAATGACATTTGACTTGTGGGCAACACAATGCATGAACATGAAAACCTTGACCATCCCCACCCACCCACACCACTGGTCCTATTCGTACTCCACCCTCCCCTAGTTCATATCTACTTCAGTGATATTTTGCTTTCCAATCATGAACTGAAAAGTGAAACTTATGATTTTTAATTGTTGACTTTACATAATTTATGTTTATTTATCTTTATTTATTTATTTATTTTATTTATAATGTAAGAGTGAGTGTAAAGAGGCGTGGGTAATTGACCCCTCGTTAGTTCACAGCCATGACACAACTGTGTAGTTTTCATTATCCCTCCGCATGCGAGACATAAAAGTATTTTTGGCCGTCAAGAAGGTGAAGCGTGTTGTTTTAATTGTATTTACTTATTTTATTTATTTATTAATGTATTTATTTATTTTATGTATTTATTTATTTATTTACCTCGCATGCGAGACATACAAGTTTTTGCCCGGCAAGATGGTGAAGCGTGTTGTTAGTAAATCGGTTTGGCGGCTGCTAATACCACGACCCTCCTTACAAGTCACTGCCACAGACTATCTTGCATAAAATGCCTCCTGACAAAGTAGTCCTGCTCACCACCAAAAGCAGAAGATAAATGGTCAGGCGGGGAGAATATATGTCGTGTCGCCTTGTCCTGCATAACACAATGGTCACAGCAAAGGATTTTGCACAGCAGGTGCCACCCTACAAATAGAAGGTAGACAATCTCTCTCCCAAGAGTGCACCAATCACCTCCCATTCTGCCAAAATTAAGCTTTTTTTTAAGGGGGGGGGGGGGGCGGGTGTGTGTCTGAAAGGGGGGGGGGGGGGAGGAACGGGTGTTTTTGTTGGATAGTTTTAAGTGCGACATTTGATGAATAGGTTCACAACATTGGATTTCAGATTGCAGCATTTTCACCATGTGTAACTGAAACCCAGACAGATGAAAGAACAATCAGAGAGAGAGACAGACAGACAGAGAGAAACATTACAATCTGTCATACCGGAAAATACAAAACCATCCGACAGTTTCGTTTATTTCAAATTGTCTCGCTTGACGATTTTTCTGGCTATTCTGTTTGTTATTTTTTGAGTGCATTCTTTTGTTGCTGATAATTTACAGTAAACAGACCCTTATAAACAATTAATACAACAAATATTAAATAGACGTCGCCTATATGTTCTGTGTCCGGGGACACAAATCTAACCAAACAAATACGGCTGAAGGGTTACAATCTCTCATATAGGAAAATATAAAAGCATCGGAAAGTTGCCCTTCTTTCGAATTGCCTCCCTTGAGAATTTTGCCACAAAATTGTATTGTATTGTTTTGTTGCTGATAATTTACAGTAAAAAGTCTCTTAGAAACAATTAATATAACAAATTTTAACGAAGCTTTGCAACGATATGGGACAAATATCAAATATTTATTTATTGTATTATATAATTAATTTCATTACTATGTTTTTATACAGAAATGACAGATAAATCGGTCCAGTAGTCACCTATATGCGAAAGTGTCGTGTGACTATAATCTACAAACAAACAAGTTCTTCGTCTTGAAGTTCCCTTCTTCTTACAATCCAATTTTGAGAGGGCTAAACACGCTCTTTAATTATGATAACGAAAATCAGACTAAATGGTACCCTTAGGAAACGGATCTAACGAATTAAATAATGTAGTTAAAGTTCTCCTCTCAAGTAATCCAACCTGGACCCTTAAAACCTAAAAGGAAACTCGTGACCTACTGGAGCAGTTACTGTCTGCCTATAAGAAAAGCAACAGTACAGAGACTGCGTTACTACGCGTGGTTGACGATCTTAGAAGATCTCAGAGCTGCCTGTCAGGGCAAAGTTTCGATCTTGTCGAGGTCGATAGTGTCGAATGCCGCCGACAGATCGAGCAAAGACATTCTCTTGGGAGCGTCTCCGTGTGGTGTTCGGTTGCACTGGGACGGTTCTAGCATGGTGCAAATCTTACCTTTCTGACCGCACTCAATCTGTCTGTGTCAGCAACTCTAAGTGTGATGATAGTCTGGGGAAGATACGTTTATCTTACTAGGGGGAAAGACTTAATGATAGATGGGCGATGTGCTACCACTATCGATCGTTCTTTTACCAGCATTCCGAAGTTGTGTGAGAGACAGATCACGGCACTTTGGTCACATAAAATTTATATTTGTTCTCGGGATTTTTAGTATTATTTGGCTCTACTTGAGAACCGGTGAGGACTAATCAAAAGACTAGATTATTATGTCTCGAGAGAAGAAAACTAATAGCTACACAACAATACAAATAGAATGACACCAGTCGTATGTATGTAATTTCACTTTTTATATACTGCTCAAACAATTGAAGAGCCACCTTTGTTTTTTGGTTACTTATGAACTTGGTAAAATATCGAAGTATTTTGAATTGTTCAAAATATCTTTTTGGTCTGTTTGCATGCAGCATTGAAGAGTCAACGTGAAAGTGAAAAAAAATGAGTTGAATTTGTTGTCAGCAACCTTTTTTTATCAAGTAAATTAGCACTTCAGCACGTGAAAAATGCTGCCAGTTTAAGCGTTTCCATATGAATTAGCAGAAATAATGGACAAAAACCCTGCTTTGCACAGTAAAGCCATGCCAGTAGAGAACACAAATCAGTGATTGTCGTCAGTGTAATGGGTATAAATGTTACAATTTTTCCAACTTGGTTAACCATGCCCCCAAGACGACGTCTGAGTGAAGCAGACCGGGGTCGGGCTCTTGCCTGGCTTGAAGAAGGTGTTGGGGTGCGAGAGACTGGCCGCCGACTAGGAGTACACCATGCAGTCATACAAAGGCTGAGAAATCGTTTCAACGACACGGGAACGACCGCCGAACGAGAAAGGCCTGGACGTCCTCGATGCACCACCAGACAGCAGGACAGATATCTGGTTGTGTCCGCCCTACGGGAAAGAAGAGCCACTGCCAACAACCTCCGGGGCCAGCTGCGTGTAGCCGCTAACATTACTGTTTCAGACCAGACAGTACGGAACCGCCTGAGAGAAGCGAACCTCCGCGCCAGGCGTCCAGCAGTACGACCAATCCTGACGCCTGCCCACCGCGCAGCGCGCCTGGCATGGGCCAGGGCTCACGTGGGGTGGACCAGACAGCAGTGGGCGGCGGTCCTCTTTTCTGACGAATCGCGCTTCACTAGGTCCTTCCATGACGGCAGAAATCGGGTTTGGAGGCGAGAAGGCGAGCGCTACCACGACGCGACTGTTATGGAGCGCGACAGATACGGTGGAGGGTCCATTATGGTGTGGGGTGGAATGGGAAGGGCCCACAGAACACCTCTTCACAGAGTTGAGGGCAACCTGACTGGCGTCGGCTACAGGGACAACATCCTGGAGCCCATCGTCATCCCCGCTTTGCAAGCCATGGGCGCCGGCGCCATCTTCCAGGATGACAATGCGCGGCCGCACCGAGCCAGAGTGGTTAACGAGTTCCTCCAGCAGCAGAGGGTCAACCAAAGCATTTGACAGTTTCATTTATTTTGAATTCCTCCCTTGACAATTTTTTTTTGGGGGGTGGGGGTAGGAAGAGAATGGGGAAGTGTTGTGGAGTGGCTTGTTTGTCGCTGATAATATTCCTGACAGACAATTAATATAACTTTTAAGAAGCATTACAGGCGATGTGGACAAATATCCAAATATTTTATTTATTGTATTAGGATACTTCATTTCATTACTATGTTTTTTTACATAAATGCTTTTTAATCCGTGGTCCTGAAATTTTAATTCTTGCCATCTTTACCGTCCCTATATGCCTCAGTGTCTGGGGACAGAAAAACTTAAATACGATACGATACGTTAATTCTTTCCTCTTTATTCTTCTAATAATACAATTTTGAGAGGGCTAAACACGCACTTTAATCATGATAATGAAAATCAGAATAAAATAATGCTACCATTAGAAAATGGAACTATCAAATTAAATAATGTAGTTAAATTTCTCTTCTCAAATAATCCAACCTGGACACTGAAAACCTAAAAGGAAACTCTTGACCTACTGGAGCAGTTACTGTCTGCCTACAAGAAAAGCAACAGTACTGAGACTGCGTCACTACGCGTGGTTGACGATCTTAGATATTTGACTTGTGGGCAACATAGCATAAACATATGAAACATGACACCTCCACCCAACCAGTTTTACACAAGGACATTTGACTTGTGGGCAACATAATTAACATGAACATGAAACATGACACCTCCACCCACCCCAGTTTTACACAAGGACATTTGACTTGTGGGCAACATAATTAACATGAACATGAAAACATGACATCTCTACCCTCCCCAGTTTTACACAGGACATTTGACTTGTGGGCAACATAGCATGAACAAAACATGACACCACCCACCCCAGTTTTACACAATGACATTTGACTTGTGGGCAACACAGCATGAACATGAAACCTCCACCCACCCCACCACTCCACCTCCCCTATTCTTTTCTTCAGTGATTTTGCTTTCCAATCATGAACTGAAAAGTGAAACTTATGTTTTTTTAATTGTATTTACTTATTTTATTTACTTATTTATTTATTTATTTATTTTATTTATTTATTTATTTATTTATAATGTAGAGGAGTGGAGTAATTGACCCTCGTTTCCCTGTCCCACCTTGGGCACACTGCATGACACAACTGTTAGTTTTCATTATCCCTCGCATGCGAGACATAAAAGTTTTTTGCCCGGCAAGATGGTGAAGCGTGTTGTTAGTAAATCGGTTTGGCGGCTGCTAATACCACGACCCTCCTTACAAGTCACTGCCACAGACTGTCTTGCATAAAATGCCTCCTGACAAAGTAGTCCTGCTCACCACCAAAAGCAGAAGATAAATGGTCAGGCGGGGAGAATATATGTCGTGTCGCCTTGTCCTGCATAACCCAATGGTCACAGCAAAGGATTTTGCACAGCAGGTGCCACCCTACAAATAGAAGGTAGACAATCTCTCTCCCAAGAGTGCACCAATCACCTCCCATTCTGCCAAAATTAAGCTTTTTTTTAAGGGGGGGGGGGGGCGGGGTGTGTGTCTGAAAGGGGGGGGGGGGGGGGGAGGAACGGGTGTTTTTGTTGGATAGTTTTAAGTGCGACATTTAATGAATACGTTCACAACATTGGATTTCAGATTGCAGCATTTTCACCATGTGTAACTGAAACCCAGACAGATGAAAGAACAATCAGAGAGAGAGAGAGAGAGACAGACAGACAGAGAGACCTAAAGGATTACAATCTGTCATACCGGAAAATACAAACCATCCGACAGTTTCGTTTATTTCAATTTGTCTCGCTTGACGATTTTTCTGGCTATTCTGTTTGTTATTTTTTGAGTGCATTCTTTTGTTGCTGATAATTTACAGTAAACAGACCCTTATAAACAATTAATATAACAAATATTAAATAGACGTCCCCTATATGTTCTGTGTCCGGGGACACAAATCTAACCAAACAAGTACGGCTGAAGGGTTACAATCTCTCATATAGGAAAATATAAAAGCATCGGAAAGTTGCCCTTCTTTCGAATTGCCTCCCTTGAGAATTTTGCCACAAAATTATACTGTATTGTTTTGTTGCTGATAATTTACAGTAAAAGGTCTCTTAGAAACAATTAATATAACAAATTTTAACGAAGCTTTGCACTGCGAACGATATGGGACAAATATCAAATATTTATTTATTGTATTAATATAATTAATTTCATTACTATGTTTTTATACAGAAATGACAGATAAATCGGTCCAGTAGTCACCTATATGCGAAAGTGTCGTGTGACTATAATCTACAAACAAACAAGTTCTTCGTCTTGAAGTTCCCTTCTTCTTACAATCCAATTTTGAGAGGGCTAAACACGCTCTTTAATTATGATAACGAAAATCAGACAAAAATTGTACCTTTAGGAAACGGATCTAACGAATTAAATAATGAAGTTAAAGTTCTCCTCTCAAGTAATCCAACCTGGACCCTTAAAACCTAAAAGGAAACTCGTGACCTACTGGAGCAGTTACTGTCTGCCTATAAGAAAAGCAACAGTACAGAGACTGCGTTACTACGCGTGGTTGACGATCTTAGAAGATCTCAGAGCTGCCGGCCAGGGCAAAGTTTCGATCTTGTCGAGGTCGATAGTGTCGAATGCCGCCGTCAGATCGAGCAAAGACATTCTCTTGGGAGCGTCTCCGTGTGGTGTTCGGTTGCACTGGGACGGTTCTAGCATGGTGCAAATCTTACCTTTCTGACCGCACTCAATCTTTGTCAGCAACTCTTAAGCCTGCTCCTTCTTCTCTCCAATACTGTACTGTGTTCCTCAAGGATCCGAGGTAGGTCCCGTTCTCTTCACTATGTGCTTTTGCAGCCCATCAGTTCAGTGATACAAGTTCTTGAGTTTCTATACCATTTCTCCACTGATGATTCATAGGTACACAAATCTTCTCTTCCAGCAGACAGCCAGAATTTGGCTCAGAGCATGTCTGAATGCATTGGATCCATTGCAGAATTGAGAATGAAGAGTAATAAAAAGCTGCATTAAAACAGTGGAACTGTAAATATAGACGGGAGCTTATATATGAAATTAAACATATGATACACTGTGTGATTTCTAGAGGAATAAATATTGATTTCTGTTGGGTTCCATCACATTGCGGAATTCATTGGAATGAGGTATGTGACAGATTAGCTAAGGAGGGAGCACAAAGGTCATCAGATTCTATAACTATAACAAATTTGAATATGTGTAATCATGAAATGTTTTGTTTACTAGAAAAGGCAGTATATCATGAAAATAATATTAAAAATATATCTATACTGAATTGTTCAAGACCACTTTCTAAATTAATATATAAATTAAGAATGAATGCATGGAGCACTAAATACTCAGTAGATGTTAAATGTATATGTAATACAAGTCTATCAGTACATCACCTTCTCTTTGAATGCTCACTTTTAAGAGATATATTTAAAGTAAATGGACATAGCATAACTGAATATGGACATTCTGTGGACATGGTTCTATATCATCCAAATGTTACTGACATTGTGAAAGTTATTGCTAAATCTTCTGTTGGTAGACTTTAATAGATTGTTTTGAAATTATGTTTTTAAATAGTTAAAGTGTTTTAAAAGTTTCATTTTCAATGTCTAATATCACCTAAATGTGTGAACAGACATTAAATTAAAGATTGATTGAAAAGCTGCAAATGAACAATAACAAAACTGAACTTATTTTCATTGATACTCGTAAGTTAGATTGACTTCTGTGTTCTTGTCGTTGGTCCGAGCGAATGTGTTTGAAAAGCCCTTTGATCAAGCACTATGTCTGATTTTGCAATATACAAAATATAATAAAAATAATAATAATAATAATAATCATTATTATTATTATTAATATTATTATTATTATTATATTTATTATATTTTGTATATTAGTATTATTATTAATACCCTTAGAAAAAGAGAGATAAAGAACAAACATGTAGTTATTGTGATAGTATAATTCATTTCTCTACTTTGATTACAATTATGGTAAAGTTAACGTTTTTTTTAGTTTATTTTGTGCGGTCATCATAGGCCTAACCAAAGAGTTTAGTATACCAAGAGAGGACAGCGGTAACCTCGTATATAGGCAGAAAGCGTATCGCGGGAAGAGTTGCCTCCCTAGGCAAATGCGTGCCACAGGCCGTGAGCGTTATAGTGTGTTATTGCTAGCGTGCGAAAACAACAGGCTAAACAACAGCCTGTTTGTTTGTTGTTTGTAGATTATAGTCACACGACACTTTCGCATATAGGTGACTACTGGACCGATTTATACTGACACCAGCGGGCCAGTTGTTGGTAAAGGGGAAAATAATATGATCACACGTTGACCAATCCGGGATTCGAACCAGCGACCTTTCGGTTACTAGCAAGACGCTCTTACCAACTGAGCTACCCGGCCCCACCCCCACACAACAGCCTTCGACATCTAATTGATGAATAATTACTGGAAGGGGAGGGTTTTAACTTGACTAGTATTCACTATTGCACTATTTCATACAAGATTCTGCCTTTCACTGGTCTGTCTTTATATTTGTATTGTACTAAGTTTACACAAGAAGAAGAACAAGAAAACAGAAAAATAATGTAGAAAACAAGGAAATATAATTGATATTTAAACATTTGTAGACAAACCCTACATTAAATAGGGATCATTGTAGTCACTTGTATTGAAACTTTTCTGTTGTGGTAACCAACAGAAAATTCTATCATGTCTACATCAAGGTGCAGGGGTTAACAAGGTGCTTCAGCATTGAATAATACCAATAAGTATGGTTTTGAGTATTGCATATGGCTAGTATCATTGTATTTATCATGATTTTATTTGTTTTTTAATTTTCACATTATCTGCCATTATTACATTTGCATTTTATTTGCCCAAGGAGTGGGACAACTGTAGGTTTGATTGTCCGTGTAACAGATTACACTAACAGTGCATATCTTTCAGGTTACTGTGTATGCTTGTTTTAGTTTTGGCATGCAAATATAGTTTTATATATGTTATGTGTGGAGTATGTACCATATTAATTAAGAAGTTATAATTGAAAAGGGAACATAACTTGGTATACACAAGAAAAGGAGGAAAACAGAATATAAGAAAAAAAAACAGCAGGATGAGGATTCATAAACACAGCGAAAAGCAACAAACCAACATAACTTATGTACAGAACGTCAAAAACAGAAGAAGAAGAAGAAGAAGAAGAAGAAGAAGAAGAAGAAGAAGAAGAAGAAGAAGAAGAAGAAGAAGAAAGAAGAAGAAAGAAAAAGAAAACAGAAGAAGAAAGAAAAATAAGAAAGAAACAAAGAGACAAGAAATAATTGACATTCCAGATTTTTTTTTTAGACAAAAGAAAACTCATTGTGTGCAATCACAGACTTTGTATTGTAACTTTTCTCATGTTGCAAATCAATGGTAAATTGTGAGACACGTGTAAATTTAATCAATATTATAAGAGCATATCAAAATCAATAGTCCAAAAAGTTGAAAATTCATACAATAAACAAGTCAATTTTACATGCATGTGCGAACACACACACATCATGGGGTATAATCAAGGTTTACTGCCAAATACCAGCCGGTATTAAGTTAATAATGCAAAGAATAAACAAGTCCTTTCATACTCATGCATGCACATGCACACTCAGACAGATGGGGTTATACTATTGAATACCAGCTGGTATCAAGTTTATAATCCTTATTGAAAACAAGACAATTATATCATCATGATTCATGGGGTAGAATCAAGCACAAGGTATGCTACTAAATACCAGCCGGTATCAAGTTTATTATTATAATCCAATATTAACAAGACACTTTTACATATATCTAGATGTACACACACTCACACATCATGGGGTATAATCAAACACAAGGTAAACTGCTAAATACCAGTCAGTATCAAGTTTATAATCCAATATTAACAACAAGACACTTTTACATATATATCTAGATATATGTACACACACTCACACATCATTGGGTAGAATCAAACACAAGGTATACTGCTAAATACCAGCCAGTATCAAGTTTATAATCCAATATTAACAACAAGACACTTTTACATATCTAGATAGATGTACACACACTCACACATCATGGGGTAGAATCAAACACAAGGTATATACTGCTAAATACCAGCCGGTATCAAGTTTATAATCCATAATAAAAACAAAGACACTTTTACATATTATATAGATCTATGTACACACACTCACACACATCATCATGTCATGGGGTAGAATCAAACACAAGGTATACTGCTAATACCAGCCGGTATCAAGTTAATAATTCACAGAATAAACAAGTCATTTTATATCTGCACGCGCACACACACACCCACACACCATGGCGTAATGTCCAATACAAGTATACTGAAAGTGAAAGTAGACACTGTGCTATCAAAACTGATATTTCTACAGTGTTATACTACTGAATACCAGCCGGTATCAATGTAAAAATTCCTTGCTTGGTCCATTGGAAATCTAAATAATGACCATCCCTCGCACTCAGCTTTGTACCGAGCACTTGAACAGTTAGGCGCAGCACAAAATTCACCACCACTGCGTACTCGTGTTTTTGTATCGGACGTCGCCATCTATTCTTGCTCTGTCGTCTAGCACGCATTCAAGGGCAAGTAACTCTGACGAATCGGATACGCATTTTCGTGCTCTCTGTCCCCTCTTATTAAAATAATAAACTCTTTGGTTAATGATAGCATCACACTCTAAATAGTTTAGATACACAACAGTGAAAATTGTGTGCGGGAGGTTTGGGGTGGTGAAGATAGGGTAAATCAGAGATCACTCATCAGATGGCATTAGCAGTGCCAGCAGTTTCCACAATTACTTCAATCAGGCCTACGGCAGTACTAAGCTTACTAATAGTAGCACTATTGAGTAAATTACTGTAACTTTAAAAAAATACTTTTTACGTAGGACTGTATTGTAGACCTAAACCAAATTTTAAGTGCAGAGAATTGGTATTCACATTTCAGTCTTAGTTTTCTGTTTGTAATGTACGAGTGCAAAATAATAATATCGAAACATTATTCTGCATTTAGTGGAAATACAGTTTTTCCTCTGCTTATCCATTAGGCATATCGTGTCCTATTGTACTGACCATGTTCAATTTAACAGATCTATCGAAAAATATGAAACTTGAAATGTACATCACCAAAACAATAACATTATTATTATTATTATTATTATTATTATTATTATTATTATTATTATTATTATTATTATTATTATTATTATTATTATTATTTCATGCAAATGAAACATGATTAGCATCATACAAATAATAGTAAGCTAATAAAATGTGAAGACATTTATTATGACTAAATAAATGTGGATGAAGAAAAATACAAGTTACAATTACTGAAGTAGGCTTGAGTTCAACACAAACTGAGAGATTGGTCCTTTTTGTGACGTCACTTACGTCGAGCGGGGAAAAGCGAAACGTTTCCGTTTATCTCCGGAATTACCCGTGAGTCATCACTACCCAACAGCTACACTTTAAAGATCATGACGCTCATGTACTAGGTGGGCGAGTGCCAGTAAAAAGTAAATACGCCCCCCCCCCCCCCTCTCTCTCTCTCTCTCTCTCTCTCTCTCTCTTTCTCTCTCTCTCTCTCTCTCTCTGTTATACTATCAGCGATCTTGTGGTAAGCAGCAGCTCTCTGATACTATTAAAGACTTGTAGAAAAAGGAAGTATAAGTAACTCGGCGTTCCCAAAACGAAGTAGATTTTCTATAGAAAATGGAAGTGTCGCCGAGTTGGGAACACCGAGGTCTAGTTTCTTGGTCTACATGACCATCTAGTTTTGGGTAAGGAACCGGCCCTACAATAGTATACAATGCATTTGTTTTACCTTCTCGCAATAGGGACCCGGGCTAGCCCGGTCGAAGCGCAATTAGTCAAGTATAATCGGGCGATGGCCCGGACCGCTGATGAACCGGTTTAGCCTGGATGGCCCGAACTAACCTGTTCGACACTAAGATGGCGTCAATGAAGATCAACCAATCAGCAGTCATTGAACCAAGTGCACCCATAGATTTTAGCTAGCTTTTCTGACCTCCCGATACAGGCGCCTGTAGAACAAACATAGGCCTATAATAGTCACCTGACAGGCTGCATGACCATCTGTGGAAAGCACAGTGCCCCTGGCGACCCGTAGCCGTCGACCAGGACCTGCATGAGAGGGTGGATGGAGGATCATGCCCATGCGCCGCCAGCCAGCGTGACGTCGTTGACCATGCTGGTCTGGTAGGGGAAACAGTAGGACAGGACCCCGTGTTGGACAACGCTTGACCCAGACCTGCCAATAACACAAAGTGTCGGGTTACCTGACTTTATAATTATTTCCCAAACTCACTCACAAGTCGTGGCATACCAAATCTTGGCAAGTCAAGTCAAAATCTTTATTCCAGAAAATAAGCCCCTGCACTGGGGCGACGCCAGAGATGGACTGGGAGGGAAGATGGGGCTGGGAAAGGAAGAGGGTGGGGGGGGGGGCGTTTGGGGAATGTCGGGGGAAGGCGAGAGTTAGAAGGGTGAAGACATAAAATTATGAAGGAATGTTTAGAAAGTAACAACTAACTGAAAAAATAATACAATAAATTACAATAAAGAAATAAACAAATGTATTAACCAAGTAAACATGTACAAGGATCTTGTTTTGACCCCGTGTCTCATCACATACAAGTCAGATGGACCGGCCTTAGCCTGATCTCGTAGGTCAAACGTGAAACGTTTGATATTATCAGCATGATGATAGTAAAAGAATAAAATACGCATCATGAGTGTCTTGCAGTTTATATCATATAATAAATGTCAGGATTGGGAGATCCAGATAAGTAAGTCATCGAACCACAAGCAGACATAATTATAAATTATTTGACACAAAATAATACTCACAAAAAAGATCTCATGTAATCTAGGCACACGCTGTCGATTTTTGTAAAACCGTAACTTGTTTTATCCTCAAACAGGAGTCTTCAAACTGAACGAAACGGATAGTTTCTTCGGAAGTTCACTACTGTAGAATACAGGCGACATTTTCCAAGGTGCAGGTTATCCAGTGTCGCCGTATCGTGGCCAAACTCGAACTAACGGAGGAAACAAATTCCTCGATTTATAATGAAACCAATAAATATAAGCATTCATCGTTACTTATATATACCAGAGATCCATGATTTTCCTGTTGGTGGAAGAAAAAAAATGCTTTGACTTTGGCCTTGACTTGAGCAGCTGTTGAGCTGGATGAGTGCTTTTTAAGAACGATGACATAAAATAAAAGAAATTAAATATGACGTCATGATTACGTCACTCGATTTGCATAAGTTTGGTTTTACGTTGCAGGCATAGGTAAAGTATATATCAAATTGGAACCAAATCTCTCCAGTTGTTGTTATAAGCCATGAGGGTTGCTGAGGACAGAGAAAGATGGAGTACGCTGGTTCAACGATCATCTGTGGTGCCCCAACGACTTTCGAGTTACGGGATATATATATACGACGACGTCACTCAATTTACCATAGTTTCCTTTAAGGCTCAAGGCATCTGTATACTCTAATTGAATACAACGTGATAAAAAAAAAAATTTAAATGATTTTTTGTAATGATGTCACGATGATTACGTCACTTGATTTGCATCAGTTTGGATTTGCTTTGGAGGCACAGGTGAAGTCTAAGTACGTACCAAAACTTGAACCAAATCCCTCCAATTATAGTCTGGGAGTAAAAAGGATTAGAAGAAAACGCAACAAATTATGACGTTGCTATGATGGCATCACCCGAAATGCATACTTTTTTTTGTCGTCTGTTAGGGTTCACTATTTATTATCTAAGTACCAAGTTTCGAAGAATTCCATCCATTAGTTTAAGAGAATAGTGCGCAAATGAATAGGAGCATGATAGAGCCCCTTCTGCTGTACTGCAGCCCTGTGTTCTTCCAGACTCTGTCGGTCACAGAGAAGAACAAGCTGCTAAAAGTAGCGCAAACTGCCTCAAAGATCATAGGCCTCCCCGTCCCCCATCTGCCCGATCTTTGTGAGAAAGCCCTCCTTCGCAGAGCGCGTGGGGTCTTGGCCGACACTTCGCACCCTCTGAACAGTGAGTTTGAGATCTTGCCATCGCAGTGCAGGTACAGAGTAGATCTACCCAAATGCAACAAAGTCAAACTCAGGAACAGCTTAATGCTTTAATGCGTTAGTCGGGCGGCGCCCAGTACAGCGTTAGGACAGAATCACCCCAGATGGACTATTGTCTGTATGTGTTAAAACCCACCCCCTTCCCCGCACTGTTTTGCTACCACTGACCCATTTCCACCACTTACCCCTTCCGAGAGTGCTCATTGGCGTAACCTCTTCCACCTGCTATCAACTTATTTGTTGTAATGGATCCTTTATGTAATGTAACCTAAGTAATATTGTGCGGGTGTGTGTGGGGGGGGGGAGGGGGGGTGTGTATGTGTGATTATATGTATTTGCACGCGAGGGTACAAATGTTGTGTGTCTGGTACGTTTGTTTGTTAAAACGAAGAGCTGAACATTATATTGTAATAACGCAATTGGGCGTGTGTGTGTGTGGGTGTGTGGGTTTATTTCCCTCAATGTTATGTCATTATTACATTGCTGTCACTGTGTTTATTGCCACTATGAAATCCTGTCTTGTCTTGCAAAGCGACAATCCACATTTTGATAAATAAAGAATGCATTGACTTGACTTCACACCTCCGAACGGACCCCTTGGGGTCATGAGCAATCTTGTCACTGTAGATTGTTCTAACCTATAAAGGGAACAGTGAAAGCCCCAGTTGAAAACCTGTCTTGCCTTTGTAGGCATGACTAATTCACTGCGGCAACAGTTCCCCCCGTTGGAGTGCCGGGGGGTTTCAGTATAAATAGGATCCCCACTTTCTGGAAATTTAGTGCTTTAAATTCCCACTGTCGCTGTCTTCATCATTTACTCTTTCCCATTCCTGATCTGTCCTATCACTCTGCTATACTTTCTTCTTCTTCGCTAGATCAATGACCTACCTTTTTTCTTGAAAACTCTTCCTGGACAAGACTCCTTGTTTGTGTATGAGGTCTGTTGGATCAGCTTGGGAGTGTTGGACGCTTTCTGCCGGGTGGTCACTAGGGCTTCCTATGATTGTATTATTTCGCACTATAGGCATTTTATATGTATGTGTTTTGTTGATGATTTATAATGATGGTTGTATTCTATTTTGTTTTTGTAACCGGGGTGTTCGCGTAGTTGAGGTCAACCCTCAGCCGTCCCCCGCGTGGGATGTCTTTATTGTAAAGTGACTGGCCGGTGGAGGGCATTCAATTTTCCCACTAGGGTTGTTTCGGCAGATCTTTTATGCGGATCGGGGGTTGTCCGGTCCTGATTTGGCTCGGAAGAGTCCGCTGGACCTAAAGCAACAATAAATCAATCAATCAATCAACCTCCGAACGGACGCCGCGGAATGGACGGACAAAGCCAAAAACAATAGCTTCTGAGCTTACAGCCCTGGAATTACAAATAGTAACCTACATCATTGCAGACGGTGATTTGAACATTGAGAATTATGCCTACCTCTGTCATATATATATATAATATATATATCTGATAAAAACGATGAATCAAATATTTAGCTGGAAATTAAATGCATAGATAAATAAGTAATGGACATTTTAAAACAAATTGAAAAAGGAAATGTGTGTGTGTGTGTATGTGTTAGAGAGAGAAAGAGAGAGAGAGAGATGGTTTTGAGCTGAACACCGGGATGCTTGTGTGATGAAGCATAGAATTTCACGTTACAAGAACGCTTTGACTGTTTGAGAAAGAGTGGTACTAAAGAGCAGGGCCCGTATGCACGTTGGGCATTTAAAAGTAATGGTCATTAGTACTAACCCATCGGTTATTAAACTGACCAGTTTGAGCGAAATCTAATTGGTATGCACGTTGCAAAAATAGCGCGCCGTTAGCTAACAACAACTTATTTTTAGATTGGAGGGAATCCTTTCCGCTTTTACGATTATAAGCATGCGCAATGCGTAGTTGTGGTTAAAGATTGCAGCAAAGATGGAGGCAGAAAAAAAACGTGCTCGAAAAATAAATTTCTCAGCAGAGGAATGTAGCGTTCTGTACTAAGAGTACAGAATGCATAAGGAATTGTTGACGGCAAGCCACTCCAAAGCCGTCATTAATTCGGCACAAACGTCTTGAAACGTGCCAGTGGCGAAAAATCGTAAAGCAAGACAAACTTGCAACACTGGCGGTAAAGTTCCTTGTCGATTCGATACTTCAATTGCATCCCTAATTTCATCCGTCAAAGACAGAATATCTTCACGTCTAAACCTGAATTTATCGTATAGTTCTACGTCATCGTAGCTATCTAAAGGATTATTGCGATCGCGGAAAATTCTGTTTCGGCGCAAAATATTACGTCTTTGGTTAGCAAGCCAAACATTCACCGCCATCTTGAAACCGCACGGTAGTTGGCCAGTTAGGCTCGCTAATGGAGGGGTACCGCAGAATTAAATTTAATGTACGATTAGGCAGCTAATGTAGGTCATGCATACCGCTAACAGCCAAATAATGTTCTAGTTAGCCAAACTGACCCTTTAGCACAGATAATGGCGCGACATGCATAGGGGCCCAGTTAAATATCAGGTGAACTGTATAGTCAGTATAGAGGGGACAGTGAAAGAGAAAATGGCAATTTTCCGCTTTTATGTATAATGTGAAATTTGGACAATAAAGATGTAAGTTAACTTCCCAAACACAAATAACCAAACATCATTCATACCAGAGCATTTTAAGTCCTGTGGTGGTATTTTTTCAAGCACTTTTTTGGAGGTAGAGGATGGGAGGTGGTGGTCAATTATTGACACAATTTGACTCCCTTATAATTAAAGCGAACGTGTTTACCTCTTGAACTGTAGTTGCGAGCACACTACAGCGTGTCCACATGTGCGTGCCAATTTGATTTTAAGTCGCGTGTGCGTTTTGGGGGGCGATAGAGGGAGGGGTGTGCGTGCTTTGTGTTGCGTTTGAATAATGCTTATCAAGTGGCAACTTCTCTACTAGTCATGTACCCACAGGCTTCCAATTTTAAACGCACGCACTTGTTTGATCAACAGATTTAATTTTATAATTACTTTTTTAAAAGTATCGAGTTTATAGCGTGTGTGCCAGTATGTTTGTACGTGTGTTTGCAAGATAGCGCGCGCGCACATTCGCGGAAATGCTTTTCATGCAAAAGATATACTGGAACCATTTCATTTTAAAAAAACATTCAAATGATAAATGATCCAAGTAATATAAGGAAGAATTTTTTTCTTCGTGCCATTCGCAATAAATTAAAAGGAAACGGGCAAATAAGACAAATTTAAAAGGACCAGGACGAAATTAGTAAAAACAGAAGAAAATAGTATAGACATTGGAAAAAATGAAAAAAACAAAAGAAAACATTTATTTATAAAGAAAAATTAAAATAGATTATTAAAACAAAAACTGAAAAAGGACAGCAGGATGAAAAAGTCTAGACAAACCAAAATAAGCTTACAAAAACTTTAATCGAAAATAAATGTATGTTCAAAGTGTAAACCAGAACAAACGATATGCATTCGTAAAACAAAACCCACGCTGACTGTTGTTGGATACTAGGTCTCTATGTATAAAGTACGTTTCGAGCTTCAACAACAGAGCATCAATGTTAATAAAAAAAATTATATAATTGAAATTACTACAAGAATTTAATATTAAACTGGACAACTAAACAAATCGTATCAATTATAAATAACTGAAGGTCATTGAAAAAAATATATAGGACCCATGTTCTCCCTTTGTGGCCGAGGGTAGAGGGAATAGTGACATTTGATATTTAAATTACGCCCAAGATTATTACATTTAAATTTTCTTATATAATCGATCCTGTAGCGCTTTTCCAGCTCAAGAGCTGCTTAAGGCGCTGGTCTATACAGGGTCTAACTAAGCACTGAACACAATCTTGGATGACTGGACCTAGTGTATGCAGGGTGTATTTGTGTAGCCGGTATTCACCGCCTAGGACATGAGCGTCAGGATCTTTAAAGTCCATGCAATGTAATGCGCGCGTGCACATACCAGGCCTTGGTGTAAACTCTCATTTAAGGGAGCAGGGGTGCAGTGTCTTTATATATATTTTATTATTTATTATTATTTTTAATCCAGGTGGTCAACGGGGTTGGAAACACTGCCTGTACAGGCTGCGATGTTATCGCGCGACATTCGCGTACACCACTGAGACAACGAACTGTCAAGCACAGGATTTCTTAACACAAAACATAACGGCAACAGCGTCTGCCGCTCTGTAAAATAAAGCGAGCTTTTCTGTCTCACCACAAGTGTTTCATTCACTGAGGAAAACTCCAGAGATTCTGTCCACGGGACCATCTCCAAACCTTCACAACGAAATTCTTGTGGGTTTTTTTTTTTTTTTGAAATATTGCACTGTATTCATACAACTACAGATCCAATCAAACATCCATTCTCTCTCGCTCTCCTCTGAACACAAATCATACACATGTAACTCGTACTAATCACATAAGCATTTGTAGGAAAATGCCCCAACTGTCTGCCATCCAGGCTTTTCAACATACTCATACTGTTGTTTAAAAAGTCTTTTGTTCCTGTCAAACTCCATAAAGTCCGGCAACTCCGCGGTTTCATCTAACCGGACTTGAAGAGGAGGATGGCCACCTGACCCAGGTAGAAATAGATGAAGTGCTTCGTCTCGTGCGTGACATAGCTGCCGAAGTTGCGGCCGACGATACAATGCCAGGTCGGATTATACTTCTTGTCGAACTCTTTCTTGATGAAGGCGGCGATGTCCTTCTCGATGTTGTACTTCTCCAGGGCCTGGGTGGCGCAGTCCACAGCGTCTTGCTGCATCTCTTCCGCCATATCGGCATTCTTGATTACAGCTTTGCGGTCAGTCATCTGTAACACAGAAGTCATCTGAAAGTCAAGTTTCATGCAGCCTCTAAACGTCAGCCCGATTCACCGATTCATTCGATCAAATGTAAAGATTTCCAACAGAAGTTTCAACAAATCATTTATCAATCACCAGATAATATGTAAACGATATAGGCCTACTTTGAAAACTGCGAATGAGGAATGACGAAGGAGATGGGTGGGTGGGTGGGGGGGGGTGTGGTTCCGTGAAAGCTATTTTGTTTAAAAGAGCACTTTCTGAGTACAAAAGATGACGTCTCACATCTTTAAAAGTATTGTAATTTCTCATCCAGATAATAAAACTATCCGTAAGCATATTCGTACCGACACATCATTTAAGCTAGAAACCTTGTACCAACTTGCCCGAAACTTGCCATCATTACGCATACAGTGGATTCCCGCCAATACGCACAGATTTGTCGACATTACAGCAATACCCCGCCACCCGAAAGTAGTGGGGCCACAATTGGCTTACGTTTTACGGCTTATGAGATTTTTCACTGACCAGGATTTTGACGGGAGGTCACACTTGGCTTACGTTTTACTGGTTATGTATTTATCGGAGGTAGTGTCATGCTAATCAAGGCCCGGTTCGAATTTATAAACGCATGTACCTGTGTAATTTCACTACAACAAGGTACTTTTCTAAAATGATGTACTGTACTCTTTCACGATTTGGCTATAATATGAAACAACTTTACTAAGATCGACACGCAACAAGTAAAGTCAACTGTTTTAGCTCCCCCAGTTGCGTGCAATCATGCGTGTGGAAGGAGTTTAGGCTGACCTCTAAACTCGTGAATTCACACTCTCGTTTATGATTGGTCCTCGTAAGCCCAGCTTATGAAATTTTGCAGAAGAAATCGAACATGCGCTATCCTAAATTTTACATTAGTAGTAGTACGCAAGGAAATCATACGAGGTAACAAGTTACAAGTGTGGCAGGGTGCGCAACACAAGTTGTGGTCGGGCCTTTAGTCTAGTGCGTACACGTAAATGCACACCTCGTAGCTGAGGCTCGCCAGTAGGCCTACCTCTCACGAAGAGCCTCGGCGAGTCTACGCTGTGTGACGGGTATATCGTCTCCCTAGCTAGGTTGGTACAACTTGGTTCCTCGCAACTAATAAAATGACCAAGATTTAGCGGCTGTGGGTAACGATGGCTTTACACTATTCACGCTCTCAGCAAGCTACACGACCTTCACTTAAGTGTAACAAGGAAAAAAATAACAAAACCTGTAAATCTTGGCCTATGATAAGTCAGAGATAACCGAGCATTTCTTAGAAGTTAGCTTTTAGTAGATTATTCACGAGCCTTCTACCACCCTTATTTCCTGCGAGCGCTGTCTGGTGGCGCGCGCATTCCAACGATCGATAATCTGACACGAGTTGCTTCTAAATCTCAAATCAGTATTCCTGTATGCTAATAGAGCATCGCCATCGCACCACTCTTTCAACAGACGACTTAAATATGTTTTTAAATGGCTGTTCTTTTAAAACTCGAGACACCGTGCACAATATTTTAAGCCAATTCACCAAATAATAAGCTCACAACACAGGCGATTGAAATAATAGCAACAAAAGAGTACAATTATTCTGTTGGAAATGAAAAACCCGATTTTAGTTAGTTGGAATGTTGGCATTGCGCGCCATGAAGTCAAAGAAGAAATCAATGAGTTTCAATTTGAACCGAGGACACAAAGAGGGTAGCTCATTATCTTCTCAACTCAAGTGTTAAACAGTAACATCGTCCGCTAATTCAGTAATTGTACTCCTTCCATGCTCCTTTCAATTTGCATTCATAAGGCAATGAAAACACATACACAATCTTAGTGAATGAGTAAAGTTTGCTTACCTTTAGGCTTTAGGATTTTCGACGAAGGAAAACTGGTAAGAGAAATTGTCTGTCGATGTTTGTCTCAAGACAGCTAATGATGATAGTGATGCATCGGACTGAATTTCTGATTTCTGAATCGCAAATAACATGCGTTTTGATTGGCTGATGTGGCTCTGCTCTCGTATCGTCCCGGCATACACTGCGACTGAAGATTTTTTTTTTCACCCACGTGCTGGACCGAGGTTCACAGGCGCACTACTATGGAATTCCCTTTGTAAAATATTTATTTTGACCTCTTTCAACTAAAAAATCTTTATTTAGAAGCGTATTTTCTAAATAAGCACTTGTTTACAGACAATGTAAGATTAATCTAAATAATATATTTTGTCGGTAAATAACTTATTATTTATCTAAACAATGTAAATAAATTACGATATAGGTAAATAATTAGGCATAGCAGATTGTGTGTCTAAATAATGATTTGTTTGCCTCTACAATGCATTATTTAGCAGAATTTGTTAAATAATGTATTATTTAAAAGATGCTGCTAAATAATGCATTATTTACGTAAACACTGCAATTTTCATTACTTAGGGGATTCGCAGATACAAGTCGTGAGGTTGTGTGTATAGTGATAAAGAAAATTGGAAAATCGTGACTTTACGCTGTTTTGCGATTTAAAATGAGGCAACTGTTTTATTTCACTCTATTTTGTATATGTTCGCAACAGTATTAATATAAGAAACGGCAACGGTAACGGCTCCGGAAAAAGACGGATCCATCTTGACTTCTGCATTGGCGGGGTGGGGGGAGGGGGGGGGTGGCTTTCAGAGTAAATAAACATGGAGAACTTGCAATTAGTTAACGGCGATCTTGTGATAAAAATAGCAAAAGCGTTGATCGATTCCAGTTTTTGAACAATTCAATACTCCTGCTACCGCCACTTCTTCTATACATGTCTCGACGTTTTGGTGGTAAATAAATACAAGAAGAAAGCAGAGATGCTGAAAACGTTGAACTTTGACACTCCTGCACAAAACTGACCTTGACCTTTCATTTGTGTTCGGGACGTTACAGACGTTTTATCTTCGAATTTGTGGAGTGATTTATGTTTAAAAATAAATAATTAACGTAAATTTTGGAAACACAATCTTTGGAAAGGCATTGCATTTAATTATGGAAAGCGGTCAAATGATAAAAAACCAAGTTTTCAAGCCAATCCTGGAATCCCCTAAATAATGAAAATTGCAGTCCCTAAACAATGAATTGTTTACTTAAATAATTCCTTGTTTAACATCTTCTAAATAATACATTATAACAAATTCTATATAAAGATTATTTAGCTGAAAATTGTTAAAAAAAAACAGAGAGACAGAGAGATACAGAGAAAGAGAGAGAGGTAAAAATCGCTAATAAATATCTTACAAAGCGAATTTCATACATTCCATTCTAGCCTACTTTGTTTTTATTTAGCGACGATCCCTCAACAACCAGACACTCTCACTCTTCTTCATCTTGAATGTTGCACTTGCAAACATTTAACATTTTAATGTGCATGTTCTCTATGTTGCAATATTTTCTCCTCATCCGCCTCCTCCTCCTCCTTCATCTTCTTCTTCCACTGCATAATTATAGTTGCATATCTATGTTTAGGACTTGTTTAGCCGCTGAATAAATGTGAACAACAATGTAACCGACAGTTGACCTCATAAGAATTCTTCTTCTTTTTTGCTTTTTTTTTTTTTTTTTTTT